>JALPQD010000037.1:30364-181757 GCA_023101885.1 Typhlomys cinereus | reverse complement strand
CATGTTCTTCTTTTCGTCTGTTTCCCCGGCCTTCTCCACTCGTCTTCTTATTTCACTATTTCTTCCCTTTTCTTAGCTGCGTTATTTTCCCGGGCCATGCATCTGGCGGCACTTGGGATGGGCGTGGAGGTGCGATGCCGGTGAAAGGCACTCAAGTCCTGTTCCTGTTCCCTTGTTCTCGACTGGACCCGAAGGACCGGAGAAGTGTTTTAGATGCCAGGAAAAAGGGCGGTGGAACTGGGGGAGGAGGGGACCCTGGCGTGCGGGATAAGGCGTTGAACGACAGGGAAAGGGACGGCGGGTGACAGGGACTGGAAGGGCAGAGGTCGGGCTCCCTCGTCTGATGGTAGCAGTGCACGCTGGGCGCCGGGTCGAACATTGCGCGCCTTGTTGCCCGGCCGTGCACTAGCATGTGCAAGGGTAACTTCGATCAGCAGAAGGGGGAGGCACTGGAGACGGCGCAGGGTCAATGGAGGCGGCACTGGGCGCCAAGGTTCGGGTGTGGAAAGGCAGGGTGAAAATAGGGGAAGGTGCGAGGGAAATGTAGAAGCACCATACGTGGTAGACACTGGGAGGAGGGGAGAAGTTTGTGAAGCAGTGCAAAAGGGGGTAAGGGGACTGGGAAGGTGAAAAAAGGATTGAGGCTGTCTGTGGTTCCCAATTATGTTGGGAAGAATATCAAGGACGGCAACTAAAAAAGCTCTGTAGTGCTGTCCCAAATTTTTTTTGTATATATTCAATTTTTTATGTGTGTGTGGGTATGTGTGGGGGTGTGTGTGTAGAACCACGGCGAACTCGGGACCCGACCATGGATCACCTCCACCTCCATCCTTGTTTAACTCTGCCCCTGATTCACAGGCCTTCTGCCATACCAGGACCAGAAACGCAGGCCACCTCCGATTCTGTCCGGGGTTCGGTACGTGGGGGTCTAGATCAGAACTCAGGCGCTTCTGCAAGTCCGAAAGAAAAAAAAGCTTAACCCCGATCCACATCTCCACCACAGGGCTGTCAGAATTAAACTGAGTAGGCTATTACTTTTAGCACAGTAATGTCAAGCTGCTGGGGAAGGCCTAGCCTATGGTAGGTTGTATTAGGCCCTGGAATAATCACCGAACTGGTTGAGATAATTGGCATGCCTCTGACACTTGCCGACAGCTGGTCCTTGCAAGAAGTGTTGTCTCTCTCAGCCCTTGGATTGTGATGGTTCCGCCAGTTGTCCATCTGGTGTTGGTGGTTGCCAGAGCTCGAGACCCTCAAACATACAAAGTTTGAACACCTGTCTTAATTATGACCGAACACTTTCACTTGAAACAAAACAATAGCACTTTTAGACTGTACCCTTCAATCCTTGGCCCCATAAGTTGTTAAAATTTATTTTATCTTGGGCTGAGAGTTGGCTCGTGGTTAAGCATCCGCCTTGCAGGCGGAAGGTCCTGAGTTTGGATCCCAGATCCCACGTATAGACGCCAGGCGAAGCGGGGGGCGGCCGGCGCTTCTGGTCCGGTAGGGCGGACCTGTGAATCCCGGAGCAGAAGAGGTGAGAGTCGTCACATGTGGTCAGGAATTCCGTCCGTGGGTTCTACACACACACGACACACACATACACACACACTCACACAGACACACGCGGCACACATACACAGTTTTTAATAAATGTAATAAAAAAAGAATTAAAAAAAAGTTCTTTTATCTTAAAAATGTAAATACATTGGAGTTAATATGGAAGCATTGTAGGCCAGCTTTCTTCAGGACTGCTGGGGTTCTATGGCAAGGCTGCTGGCTGCTGGCTGCTGGGGGGTGGGGAGGCTGAGTTCCCAATGCCTGCAACCCCGTGGGGTCATGCTGGCTTGGCGGATGGCTCGTGGTACATGGGGGGGCCCTTCGCGTGGGCGCCTGGCCACGCGCGCGCGTATGCAGGTCCCAGGCCTTCTGCCTGGGTTGGTCTGGCAAACGCGCGGGCTGCGCCCCGCTGTTGGATCGGCCTGTGGCATTGCGGGGGCCACCACGGAACCATTCTAGTCCACTTGCATCAGACCCGGGAAGGAGGCCCCCACACAGATGGTGTCCCGCGAGAGCCTGTCACCCGGTAAGAAATCAGTTTGGACAAAATCCCAAATATGTTACCAGTGACAAGAATTGGACGCCGGCCCCATTTGGTGGGTTATTTGACTTATTGTCAGAGTTTATGTTGCACTGGTGGTTTTTGTTGTTCGTTATAGCTAACCAGATTTGTGTTGGATTGAGCTTACTGATCGAAACTTGCCTACATCAAAAAATCAGCTTTGGGAAGTGCTCTTTATCTCACTTGCTATAAAATCCTTATCAGCATCTTAGATATTAGCTTGCGCTAATGCAACCTGTAGTCCAGTTCCACTTATAAATTCAGCAGATGGTAATGGTTGTTGCCGCTGGTTTTATTAAATGGTCGATATCGAACTCGCTCACACCACTCAAGGCGCAATGCTAGCTAGTATTTCCGCCTTGCTATGCATGGCTAGGTTAAACCAACATCATCAGCATGTCCACAGCTACATCTGGTTGCTGCGGTCTTTGGCAGCTCCAGCTGTGTCAATATGCCATAGCATTTATAGCTTCAGAATACTGTGGGGTTTCTAGCGTATGCACCACAACCACAGCAGCATACAGTTACTATGCAGAAAACCGTGCAGGTGATAAAGGGCAATGAGAGGACCTCTGTTGGCAGGGAAGCGTCATGATGTCACAAAAGCAGCAGAGCCAGCGAAAGCTCTGGGACTTTCCCTTCCCGGTTGGGGTGTTCACCTGCAAAAGAACTCTTCAGACAAACCATAGTCTTCAAACGTGAAGTAGTGTACTTTGAAAATAAGCTGGAATCAGTGGGCCTTGAGGAATCACCAATGTATTTTTAAATAACAAGAAAAACTTAAGTAAGAAGTTAACCTTGTTTTGTGTTTTGATTGGTAGAAGAAATAGTATTCGTACTGTGAGTCTTTTTTTTAAGAGGGAAAGAAGGTATTTATTTGGCGTATAATTTCTTTTTTTAACATTTTTTATTATTATTTCTGCTCATACAAACTTAATAGGTACACCGGTTCCCTCCCTCCCTCCTCCTCCCCCTGACCCCCCTGCTCCATCTTCCCTCATCCCTCCCTCCCCATCCCCCAGTGCCTCCCCCCCAATCTCGGGAGAATCCTTTAACGTGCATGCCAGACTCTCCTCTGGGCCCTCCTCTCCGATGACGTACAAGGACCCAGTGGCATTTCCCTGAACCCTTTCCTATGTTCCCCTTAAGCATAGGAACACTACTGTGGCTGCCAATCCCTTGCCTCCAAGGATCTTGATGCCTTTAGCAAATCCTAGACTTTGTGGGGTCAGTAGTGTGTTGGACATTGCGCAGGGCATGCAAAGTCCAATTATGATTGCTTCGGCCCTAACTTGTGTGGAGTATCTTGCAAATCATTGCTCCTCCCATCCATTTGCTCTTACAATCTTACCGCCCCCTCTTCCGCAAATTTCTCTGAGCTTCAGGATGGGGAAAGATTAGGCTGGCCTAGTTCTAGGTGGTTGATATAGAGTCTCTGAAGTTCTGGATTGTGGTTTGTTGGTTTTCATTTGCAGTTTTGCTGCTCCTGCAATGCCCTTCACTCCATCCTGATGGGTATTGTATGTCAGCCCCTGGCCAGAGATAAAAAGCTGTTAAACTAGAGTCTTGTTATAAGAGTATATTCAAAGGTAGATGTAATAAAAGTAGAAAACCACAGTGAGGGAGGGGTCAATCACCCATTTGCAAAATGGTTACTTTTTATCTGCCAGACTATATGCCCTCCCCTTTTGGTGAGATCATACCCCCTCAGTTGTAAATGATCAGGAACGAAAGTCTGTGAACTTAACCAGATGTATCATTACTTACTTGCAGTCCTTGATGGAGGCCTATTTTCTCTGCTGTAACATGGTCTCCTCTCTCCTTGTTTCTGGTGTGGCCCTCCTACCCCATCCCTCCTGTTCATAATCCTTGCAATTGTTCCTGTGAGTCTTTAAATGTTTTTAAAAAGCATAGCTCATGATGCGAAAACAAGGGAAAGCAGTAGGCAATTTCCTGGGATTAAGTATGTATCCTATAGTAACTACCTGGCTATACCTTTTTTATTATTATTATCATTTATTCAACTGTGCGCATGTGCATGTGTATGTGCGCGCGCGTGTGCGTGTGTCTGTGTCTGTGTGTGTGTGTGTGTGTGTGTGTGTGTGTGTGTGTCTGTGTATGTGTAGCACCACGGGCGAACTCGCGAACCACCATGGACGCCTCCACCTCCTTCTGCCCTGGGATTCATAGGCTCCGCCCTACCAGGAACAGAAGCGCAGGCCAACCCCGCTTCCGCCTGGCGTCTATACGTGGGATCTGGGATCCGAACTCAGGACCTTCCGCCTGCAAGGCAGAGGCTTAACCCCTGAGCCACCTCTCCAGCCCCCCTGGCTATACCTTTTTATGTTTGATTTTTTTAATCTATGTATACATTACCAATTCATATAGTTAATAGTTGATCATTTAGAATAATGAGAAAAAAGTTAGCTGAGGATAAAATTGTAAAGAGATTTAAAAATACTTTAAGTTTTAAAACATAAATACAATTAGAGTAAAGGCATTGAAGTTCACCAGTAGTTTTTCAACCCCTCAGATACCGAACAGTGACACTGATGACACAGGTAGTGTTAGTGATGGGAACACATCCGTTAGCAGTGTTAGTTTTTGCATCTAAAAGACTGAAATATATCGTGCCTTCCCACAGTATTTGTAGTGTAGTGATGTTTGTATGGTAGGTACCTGTACTCACATGATATGTACATAGTATGAAATTGTATATTTTTCAAAGGTTTTTTAAATTCATGGATTCTTTGTTAACATGATATAGGAATAAAAGCTGGGGGAAATGAAAATATATATATAAGTACATTTCATAGATAAATTTAAAATGTTCTCTCATTAAAAACTCAGTTCCATCATTTTAAAAGTTCAAAGTTTCTTAACCTTAAGAATGTATTAAATCAAAGTAAGTTAAATACTTTAAAACAGATAAAACATTAAAACAGAAGTATCTTGATGTAATAAGAAAACATTTAAATTAAGATCAAAGTCCAGCAAATTACCACTTCCTGTACTTCAATGTCCATCTTCTGTTGCTCTTCACGTAATCAAGGTGGCTCAAAGATTCTAGGCATTCTCAGTCCTTGTTTGCAGCTCAAAGTTGTAGAAGCAGAGTTCCTCTGAACAAGGCTGAATCTCCACTCACAGTCATCCTCAGCATACATCCATGGTTCTGGCATCTCCAACAATACTCCAGGTGCACCTCTGCAGCTATAAGCTTCACCTTTTTTTGCAGGAACTCTATGCCTGCGACTTGATGCCAAGCTTTTGCTGCTCTCCATGAACCCTGTAATTGTACACCAAAACCAGTACCACCTGAGGGATACCAGTAGAGTCCATAGCGAGGCTACAGCTTCTGATTTGACTCTGGAAAAACCCCTTTCTAGGCAGCCAAAACTTCCCAAAGACAAGAAACGGCTTCAACTTGGGCTTTTGACCCCTGAAGGAATTTGGGTTTTCAGACCACAAAATCGCCATATGGTGGTGGTCATGTCTTCCACCTTCCCAGTGCAAGTCACTAGGTTTTCCTTCAATGATTCTCATTTCTCCAACAGCAACAGATGTTCTGCTGCCTGCCCTTTCCACATCCAGAGCTTCACCACCACCAACGCAGCTCTCCTCTGTCAAGCAAACCAGTCCATCGTCTCTAAATTCAACTTTACCAAACTCCTCGTTCCCCTCATCATTAACTGGGCCCAAATGATTCACAACTCTCTCAGTGTCATTGTTTTCTAAATGGCCCACCAAACTCTGCAGAATGGTATTTGTAATCACAAAGTCAGAATCTTCAAGCATTTCCAAGTTTGTCCAGCGAAACAGTTCAAAAGCCATAAAATCCACATAGTCAAATTTATCAGCAACACCCCACTCCCAGTACCAAATTCTGTTGAAGTCCGCCTGCATGGCTGCTGATTAATGGCTTAAGAGAACAAAGGATTTATTCTCTCTTACAATTCCTGGTTACAGTTCTTAGTCCAGCTTGACAGGAGAGCATGCACCAATACCAGGGCCAAGGGAACTGGCCGCACCATCACCACATAATGGCTGAGAGATGGACAATCCTTACTTACCAGACTAGCATGTCTGGCCAAGTGTACAGAAGGATGCCAAGTCTCTCAACCAGCTCTCTGTGATTTATTCCAGGGCCTAATCCCACCTACCATAGGCTGGGCCTTTCCCAGCAGCTAGAAAATCTCCTACAGGTTTGCTCTGGGCTTAACTCAACCACTAATTCTCTACAAATGTGCCCAGAGCTCAAACTGTCAACAGTCAAGTTGACACCTGTGCTTAACTATGACAATACCTTTGCTTTGGTAATCTTGTTTTTTTTATAATTCCTGAGTAAGCATTCCATACTATATTAGTTTTTTGCTTGTCATTCACTTTGATATTTTGGAGTTTTTAAGAACTTCTTTAAAAATGTATAGAACACTGACAATTTTACTGAATAAATCTGTCCTTATATTTCTTCTAAGTCATTATTCTTAGACTTTCTTCACTTTTTTTCATCATCAAAATATTTATTAAAACCAAAGCAACAAGGGAACAGAGCTGAAAAAAAACAAATCAAAGTGCAGATTGGGGGGTGGGGCAGGGCAATTGGAGGCCACTTCAGGAGAGTCCTTCACCCACCCTCCTGCCCAGGCAGTGAAGGTCCCCACTCACCTTTCCCATTTCATATTCATCCTCAGGGGCCAGCTGGGGTACTGACATGACCTCCTGGAAAAGAATCATCCCTCCATCTACCCATTGCTGTTAGTCTGTCTCCCTCACTCCTTTTCCCAATAAATAAGCTGTTCAGGCCTCAGCTCTTTAGGGTGAGGCAAAAGAACAGTTTGGGGACCCTGCCCTTGCTCAGGAATATAGGAAGTTGGAGTATCTGCCCCATATCCCTCCCACCCTTTGCTCTTTCCCCAGGCTTGCCAAAGGCCTCAATAAATAAATGCTAGAGCTTCAATCAGAAAACCTTTAAGTGTTCATGTTGCCCTGCAACCCCAACTAGCCAAGCCTTCCCTGTCCTACCAGCACAGAGAATTTTCAGAGCAGCTGGCCCGCCATGGGACCTCACAGGGCCCCTGGAGCAAGGAGACCGAAAGCACAGTTAGAGCCCCTCATTTCGCACTCATGAACTCATGCACACATGGACACACCAGGACATGTCTGCAGTGCACACATAAATGTGTTCACCTTCATTCCCCAGCACATGCACACACATGCTCACACACCACTCACCCCAGGTACACACATCAAATTCCTTCAGTGTCTTTTAAAGAAAAGTTCTTATACTTGTATTATAATCATCTCTTGCCGATACTTTCCTCCAGAAATGTATTTATTGTTTTGTTAGTTTTGTTTATTTGTTTTGTTAGAAAAGTGTCTCGTGTATTCCAAACTGGTTATGAACTCCTAATTATGTTGCCTCTATCTCTCAAATACTGGGATTATAAGAGTCTGCCACCATGGCTGGCTTTTATTTTTATCTTCTGTGTGTGTATACATATGTGTGCACCTTCATATTTGTGAGTGTGGGCACACAACGTGGTATAGCATGCAAATGCAAATAGAGGTCACAGGACCACTTTGGGTGTTGGTCTTTGCCATCCAACCAGTTGAAGTAAGGTCTCACTTTTGTTGTTTGCTGCTATATCGCATGTACCAGGCTAAGTGGCCCCCAGACTTCTAGGGATTCTCTTGTTTCCACCTCTGACTTGCCATAGGAATACAGGGAAAACAAACACATGCTACTGTATCCGTATTATATGGGCTTGCAGGACATGAACTCAGGTCCTCATGCTTTTACGGAAAGTACTTTATTTACTGTGCCAATTCCCCTTATGCATAGGGGATACATTCTAAAACTGGATGACTGAAATCATACATAATGCTAAACTCCAAGTATACTACCTCATCCTATATATATGTACATCCGAGAAAATGTATCTTTTAGAAATTAAACACAGTCAGAGGTTAATAATTAATACTAGAATGTAATAATTATAAACTATATATTATTGTCAAGGGTGTTTTGAACATAAGAATGATCTATTTCTGGAATTTTCCATGTAATATTCTTCTACCAAGAGTGACTATAAGTAAAACTGAAGATAAGGGCGACTACATTCCTCATGTGAGGCCCTCGGACCAGCATCACCTGGGAACTTGTTAGAAGCATAAATTATTGGGTCGTGATATATTCAGGCAAGAAATGAAAATATAAGGCATCCATTTGGAAAGAAAGTGAAACTGTCTTTGTAAATGACATAGTTCCATATGTAAAAAAAAGTCACACAGAATTCACTAGTCATCTACTAGATATAACGGACTTATAACAAGTACAAGTTATAAGATCAGTATACAGAATCAAGTCATGTTTATGTATATGAGTGATGAAATGAAGAAACAATTTCACTCACAGTAACTAAGAATGCAATGCTTAGACAAATTTAGGGAAAGAAGTATAAGATCTCTAAACTAACATTGCTAAGAGAAATTAAATATCCAAGTAAAGAAAGAAATATTTAATGTTTGTGGCTTGGAAGACTTTTCTACACTATGAGGAAATCTGTGTTCTGAGTGTGTGGAACCTGTGCACAAACATGTGCCCACACACATATGCACATTCAGTCACACCAAACACACATATACATGAAAAAAAAAGAAAAGGAAGAAAATGTGTTAACTGATGGTAGAACAGAAACCTTTGTCTCTAATCTTAACTTGCCAAGTCTTTCTGGATCTCAGCTTTCCCATCCATAAAATCTCTCACAATGAACCATCTCCTAAGATTGACTCTCAATCCCTTATAAAATTTCATGAATCTGTGTACTATTTTCAAACTGTTTTCTGTTTAGCATAATGCTTTTCACTGAATATTCAAACCCTCTGTAGTCACTGAACTTAGAGAAGTAAATAAGCAGAACTGCTAGTCATAGGACAGACAAATAGGAACTTGCTGCCACTGTTTCAAAATAGTTTCTCTCTCAGAGCTCTTTTAACTAGTGCAATCCTGGTAGCATATGTATTTATTTGTAGATCTTTGGCTATAGAACTAGCCAAACTTAGCCTACATAAAACTAACATGCTAATAAACTCATTTGTACTTCACTTTGAAATATAAATTAAACATCTCCAAAACTCTGATTTCGGTGTGTGGGAAATGTGATATGATACAAAAAAATTCCATTCCTACCCAGCTTTTAGGGAACATGTACAATATGCAGAGTGAAATAAGAGTCTTCTGTAGAAAGAAGAACTCAATACTCACAACTAGTTTTAAGTGTAGTTGCTATTATTCTGCACAAAAACCTCTTATATTCACCCAAGACTTGTAGAAATCTAGAAAGTTGCCTCATGTGGCAGTATCAAAATCACTGTTTTTGGTTCCTCACTACTTTCATCTTTTTTGTTTTTTTTTTAAATTGTTATCTTTAACGATGATGTTTTTGTTTTAGATAGGTCTTGCCGTGTAATGCAGACTGATCTGAAACTTACAATCTCCTACAACAGCTTCTCTGAGTGTTAGAATTACAGGCATGCAACCTCATGACCAGCATTGGTTCTTTACTTTCTTTTCTTTAAATATTTTATTATTTATTTTATGGTGTGTGTGTGTGTGTGTGTGTGTGTGTGTGTGTGTGTGTGTGCGCGCGCACGCGCGTGTGTATCAGAGGGCACTATGTGAACCTGTGAAGGACTAAGGGTAACTTTGGGAATCATCTGGGATTGTTTCTACCTCCTTCTTGCTTCACTCTGGGATTTCTCAGGCTCTGCCCTACCAGGGCTGGAAGTGCAAGCTGTTGCCATTTCCACCTAGCATTTTTCTGTGTAACCTGGGATCTGAACTCAGGACTTTCTGCTTTTGAGGCAGTCTTAACCCCCTGAGCCATCTCTCCAGCCCTAGTTATTTACAGACTATAGTATAAATTTAATACATATATATATACATACACACATAACATATAAATTGATACAATTTATAGAAACCTTAACATGATCTCCCCAAAGTGATCTTTGTAGAAATACATTTCCAATAATACTTTCTTGTGTTTATTAACAAATGCATACATACATAAGATATTCATCTTTCCTTTTAGCATAACTCGGGAGTTCAATATTTTAAATTTCTGTATAAACTGTAGTGGACTTAGACCACTTAGGTGATGTGATACTTAAACTACTAAGCAATTCTGAGTAGAGCAATTCTGTGTAGAACAAATCTATTTTAACAGGGTTACTAATGATTTACACTTGGAAAGTATTCCGCATTTAGAAAAGCACCTTTATGTATATTAATACATCAAGACTTTTTGACAGTCTTCTACAATAAAGTAATATCTCCCTTTTTACTTTATTATCATTGTGTGAGTGCAGGCACGAGCATGCCACAGCGCACGTGTTAGAGGACAACTTTTTGTAGTATGTTCTGTTCTTCCACCTATACCGTGGGTTCTAGGGATCAAACTCAGGTTATCAGGTTTGTACAGGCAGCACATTTATCCACTGAGCCATCTTGCTGAGCCTCCTTTTAGTATTTTTAATTTAGAGGTAAAGAAACCTAGGAATCAGAGAGATAGCACTTCTCACATAGCTGTGAGAAACTGAGTTCAGTCCCCAGTACCTATAGTAAAAACTTCAGCATTTTGACTTGCACTTACTCCATCTCTGGAGTATTAGAAACAGGCAAATACACTGGCCAACCAACCTTGCCTAATAAATAAGCCTCACTGTCTCAAAAACCAAGGTGGAAGGCTCCTGAGGAATGATACCCAGAGTTGGCCTCTGGCCTCCACACATGTGCTCTTTTACATGCTTCTCCCCACTACACATACACACGTGCATGCACACACACGAGAAAGAAGGAAACCTAGAGAGATCCAGTTACATAGCTAGAAAGGTTAGAGCTAGAGGAAAAGCTTGGAAGTTTTCTCATTCTATTACTAAATCAATAACTCCCATTCCCTTTTCATGCAGTAGTCTTATATCAGGCATTCAGTATGGCAGTACTTCTCAACTAGGACTCAGGAGATGCTGTCTGTGGTGTAAAAGATTTACATGTAACCAGACGTGGGCTGTACACTTGTAATTACAGCACTCAGAAGGGGAAGGTAGAAGAATTAAGAGTTCAAAGCCAAGACTGGAGAGATGGCTCAATAGGCAAAGCATTTAATACACAAGCCTGATGACCTGCGTTCAGATCTGCAGATACAGTGGTGTAAGTGTCTGTATTCCCAGCACACCTATAAGAAATGGGAAGTGGAGACCTGAGAGTCTCCAGGAATCTCCAGAAGCTCATGGCCAACCTGGTTTACAGAGTAGCACAGCAGTGACCAAGTGACTTGGTCTCAAACAAGTTGGAAATGCAAGGAATGGCTGAAGGTTTTCCCCTGACTCTACACACTTACCATGGCAGGCACTCACCGGAATTCACACAGAGACAGAGTTCAAGGCCAGCCTTAGCTACATGGCAAGTTCAAGTTCAACCTGTGCTACATGAAACCCTGTCCCATTGATTCCAATATGACCTGATTGAGAATGCATGTGCACGTGTAACACATAGTCAGGGTCAGCCAGATATCTCAGTGGGTAAGGCACCTGCTTGCAAACCTAGCGTCAGGAGTCAGTCCCCAGAAGAACCAACCACAAAGTGAAAGGAGAGAACTGACTTCCAAAAGTTACCCTCTGACCTCCACACGCATTCTGTGGCATGTGCATGCCTGTTCTCTCTTCTTTTCCCCTTCTTTCTCACGCCCTCTCTCATCCCTCTCTCCTCTTTTTTGTCCCTTTTCTGTATCCCCCTTCTCTCCTCTGTTTCCTTCTCTCTCAAATAAATAAATAAAATATTTTTAAAGGCATGGCACATACTCATTATTAAAAACAAAGAAGAGGAAAGATTAAAAAGAAAAATCCATAATCCCATTGCCTAGTAATAATACGATTAACATGCTTGTTCTTTTATAACTCTTATATGCTATACTTTTTTGCAAACATGAGATCAGACTGTACATTATTCTGAGACCTTTTTCATATAATTTATCACAAATTTCTTTCCATTTTATTAAATATCCTTCCTCCCCATCATTTTACAACAACGATATCTTGTTGCACATGTGAGTTCAAAATGTAATTAGTTACATATCTTAGCAATTTCCAACAGTGTTATTCTATGCATATATAATTAATATAAAGTCTCCCCATCTTGAAGCTCAGGGAAATTCACGGAAGAGGGGGTGGTAAGATTGTAAGGGCACAAGAATGGGAGGAGCAATGATATGCAAGATACTCCACATAAGTTAGGGCCGAAGCAATCATAATTGGACTTTGCATGCCCTGCGCAATGTCCAATACACTATTGACCCCACAAAGTCTAGGATTTGCTAAAGGCACCAAGATCCTTGGAGGCAAGGGATTGACAGCCACAGTAGTGTTCCTATGCTTAAGGGGAACACAGGAAAGGGTTCAGGGAAATGCCACTGGGTCCTTGTACGTCATCGGAGAGGAGGGCCCAGAGGAGAGTCTGGCATGCACGTTAAAGGATTCTCTGGGGATGGGGGGGGGAGGCACTGGGGGATGAGGAAGGAGGGTAAGGGGAGGAGGAGCAGGGGGGTCGGGGGAAGAGGAGGGAGGGAGGGAACCGGTGTACCTATTAAGTTTGTATGAGCGGAAATAGTAATAAAAATGTTTAAAAAAGAATAATAATTAATATAAATAATAAGATTTTCTTTAAAAAAATTCTCTTCTAGCCAACATCTCTATAAATTTTACTCTCTGAAAAGCCTTAAGATAAATAATCATTTAAGTAATTTCTTATATTTGTGTTTATGTATTGTTTTTCTTTCTTATAGCACTGGGGATTGAACCTAGTGTCTCTTGCATGCTGGGTAAGCAATCTTATTTGTGTATAGGTTTTAGAGTGCTTTTTTTAATCTCATTATTTTAGGGTGCAGTACTAGCCGCTGTGTCAAGTCACAAATTCAACTCCTTCTATGGGGACCCCCCTGAAGAGTTGCCAGATTTCTCTGAAGACCCTACCTCCTCAGGTAATTTTGTAATTCATTCATTGACCTGTGTGAATCACGTGACATCTACATTGTTTCTCTTCCATTTTGAATAAACTTTCTTCTGTGAATTTAGTCAAATCCTCTAAGAGGTTCTAAGAAGTTTGTGACCAACCAAATCCTACTTGTGTGTGTCTCTTTCCCTTTCATCTGATTATCAAAGTCACCCCCACACACACTGCTCCAAAAGCAACATTTCACTGTTTTCTTTTTACCTCAGTAATACTTCTTCCCCTTTTCACACTCCAGGCCCAGCTTTAAATGTCATCCAATCCAACATCATAATCAGTTTTTTTTGATCCATATGATTAATTACCTTGTCCCTTAAAAAAGCTTCTAGTGTAAGATTTTTTTCATGCCAACCATATGAAATCAGAATTTGGGTCAGCACTGCTTGAATTAAATTTTTGTGTTAAAGCTTATATGCTTTGTAAGATTTCAACAATTAACAAGTTCTTTTTTTATGTAGAGCCTCTAACACATATATGAAAGTATTCAAGAAAGAAAAGTGTAGAAGATGTACCTGTGTTGATGAACTGTATATGAGTACTACTGAAAAAAAAAACTAATAGCGTTCAGAAAATCTTTCTATAAAATGCTCCCAGTTCCATGCCAGTAAGGTACTCCCCTAAAGACCATTTAATAAAATCCATAGGATCCATTCAGTTGTAAATGGAAATACATATGTGAGTGGTAAGAATTCTTAAACTTTATTTATGTGTTTATTTACTTACTAATGCTATATCCTCTGGCCTCACCTTTTCTTCTTTATTCTAGTAGATCAGTGTTTGTCGTGTGGTTGACTTTGTCCTCTGGAGTTGATTTCGATATTCTTGGACTGGTTTCTTCAACATTCATAAATCAGCATTAGAGTCAAGGCTCAGGGTCTTTCCAGGGCCCCACAGTCAGCAGTATAAGAATGCCTCGTCCTTATTGGGATCAGGAATATCTGTCAGTGATTATATTATGCTTTTGCCCTATCTTTATGCACACATGTGCACATGGTCAGAATTTCTTACCAATTAGTATGTACTTACACCGTGTACTAAACAGCAGAACCAATTTTCCTATTCCACCAGGTGTGTAGTTCCTCCTTTTGACTTTTACCGACTGGGATATGAATCTTCCTCTTTTGAGTGAAGGTGATTTCCAAAGCCACTCAGTAGTGGGAATCTTAGAGAAGTGACGCTGTGGAGAAACCTGTTGTCTTCCTCTTGTGCTGCCCTGCGCGTGTCAGAGCCCTAAGGCACGAAGAGCAAAGACAGGGCTGTTCGTATGCATGCTCCTGGTTCTTGCTATAGTTCCATGTCTGCCTTGCCCCCTTCTGCTCTATTTTGTCTCATTCCTTGGAACTTTTTACAAACTTGAACATCTCTCTTCTTTCTTCCTCCCCAGATTACAGTTGACCTCGTTTAGGAGTAGATCCACAAATGGTTTTTATGCCTCATGATAACATCACAATTTGGACTATATTTCGGCCATATCTCTCTGAGATTTCAAGTTAATTTCTATATTATCACTTTCATTTTTAGAAGTGGGGATAGGAAACAAGATGATCTTTATAAGTCGCTCATAAGCCCAATCTTCAAAATCAGCCCTTAACAGTTTTCTCTGCCTACCAAGAGTTTAATGAGGTTTCAAGTGTTCTTTTCTCAGAAGAGTTGGAATTTTCCTTTAGATAAGCAATTGCCTATATTTATAGACCTGTTTATTTTCTTTTTGTTAAATGGAATACTTTATGAATTTGCGTGCCTTCCTTGTGCAGCAGGGGCCACTCCAACCTTCTCTGTGTCATTCCAATTTTCATATATGTACTGCCGAAGCGAGCAAAGGCCTGTTTATTTTCTATTGAATGTATTTCATTGCCATTTGTTCTCATTTTCAGTACAATCTTTAAATGATTCAATTGAAATAATGTGTGGTGTCATTGGTTTGTAAACAGAGAAGAAACTTTTTGCACTATCTTGCAGATACCTCACAAGCCCTCACATTAACTGTTCACAAGTAAACATTCTTTCTTAGTTTTCCTTTCCTGCAATTATACCCCGTTTCTTTTGTTGCTTTAATTCTGGGATCTTACTGATCTTAATAAGCAGTATGTATTTTCTTTTTGTATGGGTTTGTCAATTTGTATGGGTTTGTTTTACATTGCAAGGCCAAAAGCACTTTCACCATCACTTGAAAGTTCATATAAACCCATGGAGAACATTGAAATGATCACAGAACTTCTGTTTGTAGAGTGTGGAGGAGCAGGGAAAGGAGAGATGGAAAGACTGAGAACAATGAACAATAACCAACTGCCCATTCCTGACATGGACTGTCTCTGTGTTCCACTATAACATAATAACTTTGCCATTCTTGTTAAATAATAATAGGTAGGGCCAACTTTTAAAAAACCTTACTTAACAAAATCAGTAACTTACACTACCAATTTGGTCTCCAAAGTTTTCTTGAAATTGTAGGTCACTAAAAATCCCAAAATCTGACATGTTGTTTCTTTAAATTGAAATTTATGGTAATGAGGTATAAATATTATATGCACTTGGGAAAATGTGAATATTTAAATATCACACTTTAAAAACTAATCAACTTCCCGATTTGTCATCTGAAGTTTAATGTATTTTGGTTATAAATGTAAAACAATTTTTTATAAGAGACATTTTTCTATTTTGATTATTTCATCAAGGTTAATCTTGTGATAAACAGCATCATGTTGCTTTGCTTAATAATTCAAAGGGAAATATTTTGTTTTCATTTCAATCAAAGAATTCAGAATTAGACTCTAATGCTTACTGTGAAATCCTAAATAGTCCTCCTGATTGCACTCATCAGACATAGAAGGCTTCCATTGGGGTCAGCTGGGGGGGGGGCGGCATGCTTCTTGTGGCTTGTTTAGTGGTCCCAACTTTGGCTTAATAAACTGCTTAATCATACTGTTTGTCATTTGTCCATATGCTGCCTTCCTCCTAGGACTTCTAGCAGCAGAAAGTAGGTATCCCTTTGTTTTCCTCTAAGGTTTATCTTTATGCAAAAGTGTTTGGCTTTGCATGGTTCCTAATCAGCTTGCCTTTTTCCTTAGCTGTTTGTGTTTAGACGTTTAAATATGAATTTTAACACTGTCTGACTATAAAATGAGAATGTGACTATAAAATGACTTCCTGATTTATTCGTACAGAAATATTAATTTCTCACTTTTTTAAAAAGAGGAAAAAAGGCAGTGTTAAAATTGCAATTACATTTAATATTTCACATATGAATTTCAAACACAATTGTATTAATTCTGGGGGAAAGGTAACATTTTACTTTATAGTTGGCTCTCAAGAAAACTTTGAGGGTAAGTGAATTTTCCTTTGATAATTATATAGTGTGTAAGTGGTTTTTGTTACTGTTCCTGAGTCCTTTCTCAGTTTATTAATGTTGAACTGTGAAATCATATCCTGACAGCCTCAACCATCAGAAAGGACATTTGTAATGAATGTATAATTAGTAGGCACCAAGCATAGAGATACACTGGTGCATTCCCAGCACTCATTGTGCTTAAACAGAAGGATCACACGTTCAGGATTAGCCTAGGCAGTATAATGACCCTATTTCAAAAAGTAAAAATAAATAATAGTAATAATGAGTATATTTTCATTGTACATATTATTTAAATGTACAAATATACAAATGAGAGATACACTTACAAATCAGCACAACTGAGGCATTCCTAATAAAATGAGTGGATTGTATCAATGCCAATACTCTGGTTATGATAATCTTATGGCATGTTCCTACTGGAGAATTGCATAAAATATGTTCAGGGTCCTTCTGTGTTATTTCTTACAAATACATACAAACATATAATTATCTTGAGAAAATGTTCAATTAAAATGTAAAATAAATCTTTACCTCAAAATTTGTGTTTGCTAGGGAAAAATAGATAAAAGACAAAGATAAATTAAAAAATCTGGGTGCTTGTGATTGAATTCCATGCCCTCTTTTCTTGTGTTAGTATTTTAGGCTAAAATTGAAAGCTGATTTAATACAAAAGTCCTACGATATATCAGTGATCTATGGCTGAATAATGAATTACCTCATCTTTATTGCAAAATTCATCAACCGACACTTTCTCTAGGTCAGAAACAGAGATGTGGCTTCAGGTTGTGCCTCTGGCTCTCTTATGACTGCAGTCTAGAGCTGCCTCCCACTTAGAGGCATGGCTGAAGAGGGAATCCTCTTTGAAGCTCACTTACATGGTCACTAAAAAGCTTCTGTTCCTCAGCGGTTGTAGGCATCTCTACAGGAACATTCGTAGCATGGCAGCTTGCTGCCCCAACCTAAATGACTAAAGAAAGGGCAGCAATGAGCGCTCCCAAGATAGGACAGTGTTTTAAGCTTATCTCAGAAAGGATATCCTATCATTTCTCCCCTATTCTGTTCATTTAAAAGGTATCAATGAGCTCAGACCTCACTCCAGGGGAGACAGGTGATTACACAGCATGAGAATACCAAGAAGGCAAGATTAAGAGGGCCTGCCCACACATCATACAAACTGATAACTATGGCTTTTCCCTCTCCTCCTCCTCCTCCTCCTCCTCCTCCTTCTCCTCCTCCTCTTCTTTCTTCTCCCCCTCCCTTTCCCTTCTTCTCTCATGTCTTTCTCCATCCCTCTCTCCCTTTTTTTCTCCTTCCCTCCCTGCCTTCATTTTAATAAACAGGCCTATTACCACATTTGGGGATAAATTTAGCAATGATGCTTAAGTCCTATCAATAGCAATTTTCCTTGGATATAAAACTACACAAATAGGCACTAAACCCCAGCAGAATGTTAGTAAAGTTCCTTAAAAATTCATGCTCAAGAGTGTGGCTATTTGGAAACAAGGTATTTTAATAAGCATAATGGCACTAGAATTACAGCATCTGTATTTGACAGAATATATATACAGAGCTTACTTTCTTAAGCTGATAAGTTTTTGAGATGTTTGTACTATAATCTACTCATAAAGAATCTGGGACATTTATAATTGTGTTTAATTTTTTAACTTGAGTTGGATATAGCACAGATTCTAAAGTCCAAAATACAGTTTCCACTGTGGGAATCACTGTTGCTTATAACTTGGTTGACAGAATTTTCTATGTACATTTCTATGTACTGTCGATTAGTAAGTGGAGATGGGGAAAAGAGATGGACTGCAGCGGGAAATAAGGAGACATTTTTTGGAATGGTGACAGTATATACTTTAATTGACAAGTCTAAATTAATAAAGTATACATTTGTATGCCCATTTTAACATTATCATGTTTAGCTGGGTGTGGGGGCTCATATCTATAATCCCAGCATTTTGGGAGACTGAAGCAGGATGAATGTAAATTGGAAGCCTTCCCTGTGTTAAAAAAAAAAATTATCTTGCTTACATGGTGAGGCTTTGATTGAATGCTGAGACTATGTATGCAGTGGTACAGTTGAGGTCAAAGGCCACTGTCATAATAGAAAAAAGTAGTTATTGATTATTCAGTAGAACGAAGCCTGCATTCAGATGCTGCATTTGTTAATGATAACTGAGCTTCATAGCTATGCATATGCTCAGTGAAGTGTGTATTTTTCCTTTGCTGAAGTGTTAAGGGACAAAGTTACTGATTTTTACCACTCTACCATTTACTTTGAAGTGGTTGAAAGATGAATTTGTGGATGAATAGTGAATAGACAAGTGATAAAGCAATAGAGCAAACTGTTAACAACTGCATGATCTGGGTGGTAGGTAGCGGTCTCTTAAGCTTCCAACATGTCTGAAGTTATTCATCGCTTACTAAGTGGGGGAATGGATTTTGAAAAAAAGTCAGCCTAAGCCTGCTTTGACACTGAGAACTTTTAGTTTAAACATTATACTGTTTGTTTTTCTACCATTCTCGTGGGTTATTTTTACTTGGTAAATTTTTGTCATGAGACATTCCCACTCATGTAATGAAATGGTTCTAAGTCCAAATTTTTTACTGATTTTTAAAAACATATTCCTCTTTAAATAAGTAGACTTAGAAAACATTTTAAAGCAGTTGACATATTTATGCTATTTTGACTACTGCTTCATAATAGTAGCAGAATACTTTTTGAAAAACTTGCTGATATCCATGACATTCTTTTTAAAAGTAGAAGTATTCAAAGTTAAAATCTGTGATTATCAATCTAATTGTTAGATATAAGCCTGACTGACAAATGAGCTATACAAAAAGTATGATAAAATATTAGCCTGAAGGTGGGGCATAATTATTTTTAGTAAATTCACCAGCATAAAAGTTCAGGCCAAAAGCTAGAAAAGAACCTTGTGTATGGCAAGTACAATTGAGATTAAAGAAAGAACAGAAATTGAGCATCGTGGCATGCCTCCTGAATACAGATGATTCAGACACACTGCTAAGAGTAATATATGGTTGGGGAGGCTAAGAGTAATATATAGATGGAAGATCACTGGGGTTGGTGTCGGACACTTCTATTCTGGAATTCACTCCTCCGTTTTTTCCCTGTGACCCTTGAACAGGGCATTTAACCCTGCTGAGCCACCAGTTTTTTTAATGTAAAAACATTTGCTTACTGGACAGGGTAATTGTGAAATGGTCAAGGGTTAGACTATAGAATGTAGTTCAGTGGTAGAATGTTGGCCTGCTGGGAGTGAAGTTCTGAGGTCCATCGTAACACTGCAAATAAGAAAAAGTACTGGTCAAAAGTAAAAGATTTTTAAAGTTAAAGTCATGTTTATTTCATTTTTAAAAATGAAAGAGAAGTGAAATTAAAACTAATTTTCTTGCCTAACGACAGAAATTTAAAATTAAGAGCATTTTTCAGAGCTAGAAATAGGCAAGCTGAGTGCAACTGGGGAAATATTTCTTTTCATAATAGAGCCCACTAAATTAATCCCATTTAGGTACAGGATAATGACTATAAATCTTTTCCCCATTCTGTGGGTTGTCTTCTTGCTTGGTTTACAGTCTCTTTAGCTGAGCAGAAGCTCTTTAATGAAGTCTTTTCCAAAGAGATGACAGGTCAAGTAGGTTTAATAGACTTTGGAGACTGTGGAAGTGCACGCTAACAGATGACTTGGATCTTTCTGGAAAGTGTCCATCCAATGGGTCCATTGACAGATTCAGTCCTTGGTTATGGTGGCAAGATTCTGCTCATCCGCCGCCTTCCCAAGGCTGCCCCAGTATCATTGACTTTCGGCTATAGCATGCCTCCTTTACACTCTAACCTGAAAGTCCTTTCCTCACAGCCAGAGATTGTGTCTACGTTTACTCTTAAATACCTACCTAGTCTCTAGGAGAAGCAGAAACATTCAGTGAAGGACATTGTCACAATCTGACCCAACTCCAGATCCATATATAAATCATAACTATTGCTAAAAGTTCCCCTATGTTTCCTAGCTCAGCCAGTTAATGTAGTAAGTCAGGAAGAGCATACTTCCTAACTGGAACCTTCCTGGACCTCACAGAACCCAAGTCTATCTAGAAAGGTGGGATAATATATTTGCCTTAGTATATTGGCCTGAGGATATACCTGGCAAATAACAGACACAGGAATTGAGAGGTCCTGTTATTATGCATCCTTAAGGATTTAATTTGGTATATGCCTTGTGAATGTTATAAAATGAATAACAGACTTGCCTCGAGGACCTTACAGCTCAGGAAAAAAGAGTGAACAATTTCCCAGATAAGTAACCCATGAAATATGCTGGCCAGACAGAAATGGTACAGAAGTACTTGGGGAAGTTAAACATCAATAAATATACATCTCTGGTCAGGTAGAGGCAAGATTGTTTCCCAGTCATCAGCCTGGACATCTTAGTCTTCACTTAACATGTATTTGTTTTGTTTTCATATTATGAATAAACTGCTGTATAGATTACACATCAGCACAAGTGATGCTGGATACAGGCAGTAAACACTATATAAGGTATTACTATGGCCAAATGAAATTGCAATAGGTTTCTTGTTCTCTGTTGATTTTTAAATATACAAAAATTTTGTTTCATTAGTATTTCTTCTCTTGTAGTTTTATAAATTCAGAAGTTTAGAACTGCTTTTAATAACTAGATAACCCAATATCATTTAATTCTATCAGTGATGTGCTTTAGCAAGTCAGAGATTTAGATACACATTGGGGACCGATTTCCCTACCTTTTCTTGTTTTTAATAATAGATAAGGAAAGTTTGTTCTGAGCTAATTTTCAGGGCTTTTGGCATTTTGAACAAAGTAAAAATCCTAAGAATAGCAGGTAGAGGATTGTGTTATTTATCTTCACGAATAGCAGGGAAGATGAACACTGATTTCTGTCTTGTATCTTTTAGTCCCCACTTAATGTCTGCTTAATGTTTCAGGAAAAGAATACGAATAGTCTGCAGGCTTATTATTCCAGCTTTAAAATTATCAACAGTCACTTCTTAGCAGATGAGTGGTTAAACTGGCACATCTATGCCATGGATTATTATTTTGTAAAAAGGAGCAAACCGCTAATATAAACCCGAACACAGGCTATTATTTTGTAAAAAAGAGCAAACTGCTAATACACAACCTGAACAAATCTCTAGATACTTATGCTAGGTTTAAAGAAAAGCAGCTCCCAAAGATTACAGGTCATATGATTTCATTTATATGGCTTCCTTAAATGACAAAATTATAAAAGTGGAGAACAGATTAATACTTGCCAGAGATTAGAAGGAAGCTGGATGGGAGGTATATTAGTTCATTTCCATTGCCGTAATGAATACAAAGTCAAACTATTTAAAGAATCAAGAAGATTTTTATTCTAGCTTATAATTTCAGGTTCCAATTGATCATTATGACAGAAGAATTACCAATAAAAGCCAAGGGAACTGACCATATCATATCCACAGCAAGAGCAGAAGAGAAAAAAGATCAATACATATCTTCTAGCTTACCAAGTAGCTTGTCTGCCAAATTCCATTCAGCTGTCTTTCCATCTTTATCCACCTGCCCTGGGAATGGTCCCAAGCACTATGGGCTGTTTCTTCCCATATCAGTTCACACAAGCACTCAGTCTCCTACAGGTTTCCTTAACTAGACAATTACTCATAGTTGTGCCCAAAGGTACAGCTCTTAAGTGTCCAGTTGACACCTGAAAATAATTGATGCAGGAGGGAAATGTGTGTGGCTATAAAGAACAACATGAGCGATACTTAGGGCTATGGAATATAGCTTGACTATATCAGTGTCATATTCTGATTTTCTGATTATGACACTGTACTACAGTTTCATAATACATTATTGGAGGAAATGATAAACTTAGGTCTTTGTGGTTTTTATACGTACATGTATATCTATAATTGTCTCAAAGGAGTTAATTTTTTTAAATAATCACAGTAATTTTCCTGTGGATAACTACATGATTTGTGGCTTCAACATCAAAGTTTTAACATAACTAAATAGTGCTGCAAAAATCAGGAGCGTGTGCAGCAACCATTTTTTGTTTGGTTTATTTGTTTGTTATTATAGAAACTTGGAACACATGGACAAGAAGAGAATGAAGCAGAATGGGAAAATGATGGTGGCTACTGCTGTTCTTTTTATGCATTTCATTCTATTTTTGCAGAATTTGTTTATAGTTTTGTGTATGTGCTTTTACATTCTGCTTTTCTGAATTTTGTGTCATAAAGATTTTCCTGCAACTTTAATATTTTTCACAAACAATTTTCATTCAGTTATGTATTCCATTGTGTGGTATCCTAGAATTTGTATATTTGATTTATCTTCCATTTATTTGATAAATATCCCTGCTCATAAATCTGTTTTTTTTCTTTAAGGTAGATTTTTGCAGATGAAATTACCAAATCAAAATACATAAGTGTTTTTGTAATCACACATAAGCTCTTTGATTTATGTTACCAGATTACCTTCTGGAAATATTACACCAACATACAATGTTACCAATAACTGACTGATAGCAAATGAGACCTAAGATAAAAAGTATTAGAAACAGTTCCAAAAGAATATTTTATCTCAGTATAAAATAAGGTCTCTCAACCTCAGTACTACTGATGTTTTAGGTTAGATTAGATAACTGTTGTTGTGGGAGTGTCGTCCTTGACATGGAGGATGTTTAGCAGTATCCCTAGCCTCTAACCACGAGATGCCACTGTTCAGCTCCACCCCTGCTATTGTGACAGCGCAAAATATCCCCAGACTCTAACAAATGTCCCCTTGGGGAGCAAAATTCCCCTGGTTGAAGACCACTCATCTGAAGACTTAACTGTGCGATGAAGCGCTTATTTTTAGATTTTTCTCTAGTGTGTATGAATGTTCTGAGACCTTGCCTCTTGGGATTCTTTTTATGGAGTGAATATTTGCATATTGTCTGCAGAGGGAAATAGGCTGATTGATTCTTTAAAGCTGAAAATGTATCTTTCCCTACTTACATCTTCCCAGCATTCTGGTGATGAGAAATGTGAAGAAAGGAACAACACTCCCATTTGCTTTGCCCTGCAAAAAATGATTTTTCTGAAAATGTAATCTAGTTAATATTCACAACTGACCATTATTCTACCTACTCTTTATCTTTGTGTCTGGATTAGAGCACAAGACAATGGGGATTGACTTTGTACATAAAAAGTTTAAAAGAAATGAACAGATTTTTTTTTCTAACCATATTTGGTCGGGGTGTCTAAGACTCATGTTAAGTACCAACAGCTCACAGCTAAAAGTTTGTTCGTCCCATCTATAGTTGACTGTACTGTCAGTTCTTGCTAAAATGCCATTGCATAGAAAGCCCTCCATGTTGTTTCTATGATTTAAAGATAGCTTTGGATCCTTTCACTCATACATACTATCTTGCGGAAATATAACTTGGCTGCACCCAGATCTTATAGTAGCTCAGTTGCTGGTGAGGAATTACCTTAGTTGAAGTAAGATAAGCTTTACTTTACTTTAAAAAACAAAGACACAAATGTTCAAAACCAAACGTACTGCAAATACTAAGCTCTTAAATGATACAAAGAACATTTAAACCTCTCCTTAATAAAGACACTGCTAGCCTTTCAAGTTGGGCTGAGTGCTGTTCTTTTCTTTTTTTATTTGTATTATTTGTTCTTGAGTGCCAGCATAAGGTTGTAAAGGTTAGTGTGACGTTGACTGTGTGCTAGCAGTCACATTTATTTTCTGTCTGTCCCCTTAGGAGCCGTCTCTCAGGTGCTGGACAGCCTGGAAGAGATTCATGCACTTACAGACTGCAGTGAAAAGGACCTGGATTTTCTACACAGTGTTTTCCAGGATCAGCATCTTCACACACTGCTAGATGTGAGTCTCACCTTTTTATTTCTTTTATGTGTTTTTGAAATGTCCAGTATGTAGCATGCCTTTTACTGTGTAGGAATTCCCAAATGCCCATCAGAGCAATCCTGTTTTCAGCTTCCTAATGAAGTCTGTGAGAAATAATGTAGGATACTCAGATCTTCATGTGGCAAGCACTTTGCCACCTTCAGCCATCTCTCCAGCCCCTAGTTTGGCTTTTCATATAGTGCTATGTTTATCAGAGCTCACTAACTGCTATACCATGCATTTCTACAATATGAGTGGCTTACACATGCCTGTAATCCCAGGAGGAGTTCAAGGTTGTCTTCAACTACATATCTAGTTTGAGGTCAGCCTGGGCTACATGAAACTCTGTGTATGTGTATAAATGGCCACAACAGGCAAAGAAGACATCTTCCACAAAGTTACTCAGGGGTCCAAGATTCTTCCTTTGTGTAGCTCCACCATCTGTCCATGTCTTGAAATCTTCCATGGCATTCTTATATTCAAGCAACAGATAAGAAAAGAGAATGTGGAGAAGCTTATAGAGTCAAGATTGAATTAAGCTATATTTCTTTTGCCATATTTTATTGGAAAGTTCTAAGAGGTCTTCCCAGATAATGAGGGAACTGGGAAATGTAATTTAACAATACACATAGATTGGAGATGCAAATCAGTGGTAGAACACTTACCTCCATGTATGTGACCCTTGGTTTGATCCCCAACCTTGAATAAAAGAAAACCTGTTATCCATCCATTCAATAAATAAAGACAGGAAGATCACAAGTTGAAGGCCAACCTGGACTACATAACAAGATGCTTTTTTTTTTATTTGCAACATGCTTTTTAAAAAAGGACAAAAAGTGAAATTGCTTCAAAAAAATTAAGTAATTGTATCTTCTTTTTAGTGTAATTTGCCTTAAATGATTTGAGGATATTTGCAATTACATTTATTTTAAATAACTGTTACTTTGCTGGATACCAGAAAGCCCTTGATCCTTTCCTGTTCATAGCTCAGTAGCATTTCATAATCATCACTTGTCACTATATGTTATTTGAACTATTTAAATACTTGTTGTTGACTATCATTGCTTCATGTGATGGTGGAAGTCTTCATCACTGTAAATTTCCCACAGAAACCTGACTGTTCAGAGAAGTAGTTAGTGAAACATTTGGAAGAAGCTGCAGCAGTGTATGGAGATCCTGTGTCTTTCATTGTGGTTGGTTAGGTCATTGCTTACTAAATATACTGGCCTTTTTAAATCTAGAATGGTTTGGTGAATTAACACTTCAGAAAAGCCCACATGGGCATTAAGTCACATTTTTCTTTGCAGCATCACAAAGTGTGTAAGCTAGAGTGGATGATGCGTGCATGTGTGCATTTCTTCTTCTTCTTCTTCTTCTTCTTCTTCTTCTTCTTCTTCTTCTTCTTCTTCTTCTTCTTCTTCTTCTTCTTCTTCCTCCTCTTCCTCTTCCTCTTCCTCTTCCTCTTCCTCTTCCTCGTCCTCTCTCTCTCTCAACTGGGTGGTAAATGCTCACACACTGTCATACCTCTGAGCAGCTGATAGCATTTGGTACATACTGATGTTTCCACAGTAAATATGAAGTCCCATATAATCAATATTATTTCCTGGAAAACCTTAAACTTGTTTGCTTTTGGATTTTTTTTCCTGCCAGCTCTGGATTTGATTTAACAATCCCTCATGTATTGGGCAAGTGCCCTACCACTGAGGTGCTGCCAAAAGCCTTTGTTTATAGTTGTTTTTTAAAACTGTAATTAATGACTACATCCCTAATGAAGTGACAAAGCTAACTCTATTAACATAATGTAGATGCTAATTTATAAGTAGACTTTCCAATAGATTAATTAATTTTAACATTTACTGTTTAGGCGTGTGCATGTGTGTGTGTGTGTGTGTGTGTGTGTGTGTGTGTGTGTGTGTGTGTGTATCAGAGGACACTGTGTGTGCATGTGGAGACCCAAGGTTGACTTAGGGAACCATCCTGGATTGCTTCTTCCTCCTTTTTGCTTTGCTCTGGGATTTCCCAAGCTCCACCTTCCAAAGTTACAAGTGCAGGCTGCCGCCATTTCCACTTGGTGATTACATGGGATACGGGATCCAAACTCAGGTCCTTACATATTTTTGATATTATATTAGAAAGAAGCAAGTACTTGGAATCACACACATTTGTAAAGCTAACATCTTTATTATAATGTTTTACTGCTTGGAGAGAGTGAGAGTTTTCCATCTGGCCTGGAAAACTACAGCTCTTAATTTACTGTTTTGCTTTTTTGAGAATATATTAAATTAGTAATCATACTTAGAATAGTATATTTTTACAACTCAAAAGTTTCCTAAAGGAAAAGAATACATCTTTGACAATAACATGGCGAAAATATTTTTGAGCAGTTTGGGTTCTGAGAAGTAAGATAACAGTTTGAATGTTTAAGGAGATTGTCAGTCAGGAAATGCCAAAACCAAGTTTCTCATGAATTTGTAGTTCAGTCTTCTGCACTTAAATATCTAGACTAAGAAGGCCTATGTAAGAACCTTGGGAGGCTGAGCTACTGGCAATCCCCATCCAGTCTTTAATAATCAGCTTTAGCAAGTAGAAACCAGCTGTGTAGGCACAGTGGTGGTGGCCTTTGTGCTATCGTGTGCTTCCTAGGGCTTTGAATCCAAGTGTACTGCTGCTTGCTTTTTTTTTTGGGGGGGGTCTCTCATTCCACCAGTTCTAACGGACTAAGCAAAAACTTCCTTATTGGTTTCCTTCAGTATATTGAAGTTTCGTTGTCATCCAAAAAGTACTTTCTGAAATAAGATACATCGAGTATTGTGTGAACATTTCTTCTAACTTTTCTTCTCTAAATGTGGATACCATTTTTAAAATACCACTAAGCATATTGATCATTTGTTAAATAAGCAACTAAAGAAAACAAATACAATCAGAAATAAAGGAAAAACTGTCTACTCTTTTTTATTACTTAAAATACATAGCATATATTAATTGTATAAAATAATTTATTTCATATGTGCATACACATGTGAACATGTACGTACATACACCATTAATAATTGGTTTCATTGTGTTATATTCATACATTTATATTATATTCAACCCCTTATTACCCTCTTTTGCCCCCTCAACCTCTTACCACTGGTTTCCTGTCTCTTCCCAAATACTGCCCTTTCTACTCTTGTGGGGTTTTTATTGTACTGTATATACTAATGTCTGCCATATACAATGAATATATGTAGTACTCAAGTAATTGATTTTTTAATCACAAAAATCACATTAGTCCACTCATTCAGAGAAGAGTAACATTATAAATTAAAAGTTTTCCATGAAGTTCTTAAAAATTATCCCATTGTTTTCTTGCTTTTTAGTGTTGCATACATAAATATAATAAATTTATGATATCATTTACCCCTTAATCCATAATCCCATCCCCCCTACTTTCATGGTTTTTTTTTAATCTAAATTCTTCATATGAGTAACTTTTTCTGAGTCTGGCTTATTACACTTAACTTTGATCTCCAGTTCTATCCATTTTCTTGTTAATGGCATGTTCCTTTTCTTCCTCATGGCAGAATAATATTTCATTAACTAAATTACCACATTTTCTTTATCCATTCAAAAGATTCTCCACTCTTATCAATTCTATTCAATAGTATACTAGAAGTTCTGGTCAATGTGGTAAGACAAGAAAAAGAAATTCAAAGCATAAAGATTGGAAAGTAAATATAAGACTATCCTGTCACAGAGATGTAATCTTACATATGGAAAATCTCAAAGAATCTACAAAGCAATCTACTAAAATTATTAGCAAGTTAAACCAATAAATTTCAATATATAAGCAACAAATACTCTCAAAATGAAATTAAGCAAATGTCCATATTATCAGGAAAAAGAATGAAATACTTAGGAATATATTGAACAAGGGCTGGAGAGGTGGCTCAGGGGTTAAGCCTCTGCCTTGCAGGCGGAAGGTCCTGAGTTCGGATCCCAGATCCCACGTACAGACGCCAGGCGGAAGTGGGGGCGGCCTGCGCTTCTGGTCCTGGTAGGGCGGAGCCTGTGAATCCCGGGGCAGAAGGAGGTGGAGGCGTCCATGGTGGTTCGCGAATTCGTCCGTGGTTCTACACATACACAGACACACACACACACACAGACATACACACGTGCGCACATACACACAGTTGAATAAATAATAATAATTTAAAAAAATTTTAAGGAATATATTGAACAAAAGGATTATAGGACTTGTCCAATGAAAAGGGCAAAATATTGTTGAAGAAGAAGTAAGATCCAAATGAATGAAGATACGTTCATAAATTGGAAAACTCAATAGTGGTAAGATGGCAGATTTCTTTCATATTGATCCGTATACTCAGTGTCATCATCATCACTGTCCTATCAGGATTTGTCTGTAAATGTTGTCACGGTAGGACCTAGGAGAGTAGTGATTCAGGGTAGAATGCTTTGCCTAGCTTGCAAAAAGCTCTGAATTTCATCCTCAGCATTGTTGGCGATGGAAGAATTCGGAAATTAACATGGTGATCCCAAAATTGATATGGAAGTCTCAAAAAAAATGAAAAAGAACAAAATAAGAGGACTGATTTTAAAACTTACTGTAAAGTTGTAAATTCTCAAAATAGTATGGTGTTGGCATAAGTCTAGATAAACAGATTGGTGAGGAAAAAACAGCTTTAGAAAACACCCTTGTTTATGGTCAAATAATTTTCATCAAAGATGTCAAGTCAATTAAATGGGAAAGAAATTGTCTTTAAGATAGACTGGTGCAATTGGAATTCATATGCAAAGAAATAAACTTGTTCTTTTAGCTCATACCACACCCAAAAATTAGCCCAAAATGGATCATAGATCCATAAAGAGAGCTGAAAATCATAATTTTCATTTTGTTTTTATGGTGCTTGAGATTAAATCTGGTCTTTGTGCATTGGCTTACACAATATGGTCTAAGTATACAATAATGATTCTCAATGCATTCAAGATGCTGAGAACCCGGTAGTTGCTTAATCCACAAGGCTGGATGCTGCACCAATCCCAGTCTGGTGCTGGATTTCTGGGAAGCCTCTGGTCTTCAGTCCATGTTGGAAGGCTGAAGAAAATGAGTTCTGATATTGGCAAAAGATGGTAGCAGTGATAGCAATGACAGAATAGATGTATTGACCAGCAAGGAGCAAAGATAGACAGGCAAAAAGCAGCAGCATTTTTCCATCAAACCTCTTTATATCTGGGCTGCCAGAAAAGTGCTGCACATTCTGAGGGAGGGTCTTCCACCCTCAGTTAATAATACATCCAGGAAAATGAATAATTCTCACAGACTTGCCCAGAAGCATGACTGATGGTTGATTCCAGGTCCAATCAAGTTGTCAACTAAGATTTTTCATGACAGCTATAAATTTGCCCCCAAAAATCATCAATACATGTATACCAGGTAAATTATGTAGTTTACAGTGGTATTTGAACAAAGCCTTTGAAGGTAAAAAAAAAAAAATTAGGGGAAAGCAATAGAAAAAAATTAGGGGAAAGCAATAGATTTTTTTTAAAAAAAATCTATTTTAGTCTTTTCATATTCTTTCAAGATAAAGCACTTTTGGAAGTTCCTTTGGGGTTCAGGGTTGTAATCAGTTGACAGAGTGTTTGCCCAGCATGCAGCAAGGCCTGAGCACAGTCCCCAGCACTACATAAGCTGGGTATGGTGCCACACACCTATAATCTCAACACTTGGCAGATGGAGGCAATTAGATCAGAAATGTAAGACCATCCCAGTTGGAAATGGCAGTAGCCTACACTTTCAGCTCTGGAAGGCAGAACCTCGGAAATCCCAAAGCAAAGCAAAAATGAGATAGGGCAATCTAGTATGATTCCCAAAATCATCCTTGAGCCTCCACAAGCACACAGAGTGCCCTGTGTATGATTTACGCGTGTATGTGTATGTAATTAAAAAAACAGAAATGTAAAGCATCTTGGCTACGTAGTGAGTCAGTAAGTTCAAGGTCCACCTAGGCTACATGAGACCCTGTCTCCAAAAAAGAAAAAAAAAAAAGGAAATTCCTTTGGAATGCCATGGATTGCATGATGTCATTTGTAATTCATTGCTCACTGGAAATAGCAATCGCAGCACCTCCTAGCATTGCTCATTGTCAGTGTAGTAAAGCCTGCCTTCTGCAGTACCCAAATCTCAGTGAGGGGAGATCAGCGTGGTAGATGGCAATATGCAAGTTAGACTTCATTAAAATATAAGGCTATGTGTTGACACACTTGTAATCCCAGCATTCAGGAGGCAGAAGCAAGAAGGTGACCATGAGTTTGAACCAACCTAGTCCTAGTGAGTTCCAGGTCAGTCGAGACTACATAGTAAAACCCTCTCTCAAAAGCCCAAAGAATAAAAATAAAATTTAGCTTTGTGGCTAAGAATTTGTCATTTTTTTCTGACTTAACAAAAAACACTAAATTTAGTTTTCTGTCCCAACAACTGTTTTGTTAGTCAACACGTGATTCCTTAGGAAAGATTTCTGGATTGTCCATATTGTATGAACAGGCATGATGGTGGATGGCTATCATCTCAAAACTTGAGAGATGGAGGCAGGAGTTCAAAGTCATTCTCGGCTCTATAGTAAATTGGAGGCTAGCCTAGACTCCATGGACCCTTATCTCCAAAAAAAAAAAAAAAAAAAAAAAAGCTTTTTTGGAAACATGGATTACATAATTTTATGTAGGAAGATGACTTAATGTTTTCAGTCATTCTTCTACATTCAAATACATACCTGTCACTTTCCAAAATTCACAGGTTTTGACATGTTGTATAACATGGTATCAATGAATTGGACTTTTTGCTTCTAATATGAACCTCACATAAAATTTGCCATCTTAAGTGCATAATTATATGGTTTCAGGTACAGTCTCTTTATTATATGGCAATCATCTATCTCTAGAATTCCTTCATCTTCCCCAGCAGAATTAAATTAAAACCATCAATCTCCATCCCCTTCCCCTCCTTAGCTCTTGCTAACCATCATTCTTTCTGTCTCTATCAACATTATCACTCCAGGAACCTTGTAAATTGAACCATATTTGTCTTTTTTTCTTTTTAAAAAATTTATTTATTTATTTATTTATTTATTTTCCCCCAATCATACAAGCTCAATAGGTACCCCAGTTCTCTCCCTCCCTCCACCCTACCCCAATCCCCCTTGTACCCTCCCCCCTTTTCCCCTTCCTTTCACTCCCCTCCCTTCCCTCCCCCCTTTTCCCAGTGCCTCCCTTTCCCCCTCCCATCCCCTGGAGCATCCTTTTGTGTGAATTCCAAACTTTTTCAATTTGACATATTCATTCTTAGAATACAATGAATTTAAGTCTTCACCCATATTACCTGATCATATCCTCCTTTTTCCCATTGGAATCTCTCTCTCTCTCTCTCTCTCTCTCTCTCTCTCTCTCTCTCTCTCTCACTCTCTCTCTCTCTCTCAGCACTTGTTGAAGTGTGAATGATATATCAATGGTTACACCAGTAAGGAAAGTAGCCCACCTTCCCACAGCCAACATTATCCCCCATTGAGAGGTGTTGCCTCATGTCATCTTACCCTTCCATAGTGAAATGTTGACAAGTCAAGTCTTATAAAAATAAACACAGTTCCAGTGAGTTCAGTTCTGTCATGCCCCCTATTTGTCTTTTTATGTCAGGCTCTTTCACTTAGTATGATGGTCCTCAAGGCTTATAGATGTTGTAGTGTGTATCAAAATGCTTTTCCTTTCTTGTAAATGCGTGTCATGTTTTGCTTATGAACTATTCATGTTATATGATAAAGGCTAAACCATTTCTTCAGAATAAGGTTAATTAATGACAATTCCACCTTGATTCTGTCTCCACAAAATTGCTCTTTTTTAGGCTCACAAATTAGCACCTGTCATCTATATCACTATGAAAGGAATGTGCTGTTTTTCTCTGGCTATATGATGGATTCCAGGAGTCCTTCCAGTTCCTGTATTTGTTCAGATAAATTACTTAAACCAGATAAAATGTACTGTAGAATACTAAATTAGTGAATCAACTTGTCCCCAGTACCAAGTGTTACTCACTGAGTTCCATTCTTTTTTATGGCACTATAATCAAATTTACCAGAAAGCGAAAGAATTTTCTAGGAGCCTTCAAAGTGAAACAAGCACTGATTCTTCTTTATGCTCATCTCAAGGAAAGCAGGGTTCTTCCTCCTGCAAACAATGTTGTTCTCTCAGTTGAAGATTAACAGAGGGGTAGCATGCAACATTTATGACCCAAGAAGACAGTTGCTTTTTTCTCTTGGTGTCCCTTTATACATTATCTCATAAAATCATTTCTGCCAGACTTTGTGGTATTCTCTTTAACTTTCCATAGCACAATTCATTTTTGTTACTCAAAAATACTTAGTGTTCTATTGACCCCACAAAGTCTAGCATTTGCTAAAGGCACCAAGATCCTTGGAGGCAAGGGATTGACAGCCACAGTAGTGTTCCTATGCTTAAGGGGAACACAGGAAAGGGTTCAGGGAAATGCCACTGGGTCCTTGTACGTCATCAGAGAGGAGGGCTTAGAGGAGAGCCTGGCATGCACATTAAAGGATTCTCTGGGGATTGGGGGGGAGGCACTGGGGGATGGAGAGGGAGGGATGAGGGGAGGGGGACCAAGGGGGTCAGGGGGAGGAGGAGGGAGGGAGGGAACCGGTGTACCTACTAAGTTTGTATGAGCGGAAATAACAATAAAAAATGTTTAAAAAAATACTTAGTGTTCACTCTTGCAAAATAAAAGTCCTATCACTTCCGAAAGTACTTTCATCTAGCACATCTAATGTAACATTAATGTCTTTTTTAAAAAAGCAGCCTAGTGCATAGAGAGAAAACAGGAGGAAAAGAGAAAAGGCCTGAGCTGATCCACTTAGAACCCAGTGACAAAATTACACTAGAAGTAACAGAAATGAGACACTTCCTGACAAAGTATTGATGAGAGAGATCTCAGAGGTCCCAAAACATTATAGGCTTCTGCCATTGCTCTTACTTGCTCTCCAAAAAACTGTCAGTAAGACCCTACTACTGAAGATGCAACACATGGATCATAGAACGTGGGCAAAACAAATCAACTAGAACTGATCTGAGAATGTCCTCCTTGCTAGATATCTTACACAGTAATAATGAATACTGTAGAAGCTACTGGAAGAGAGAAATAATCACAGGCCTCATCAACTCAGGAGATCTGTAAGTTGCAATAAAAATCACTATGGCAACAGGTGACCTCCAGTGTAATAATGGCATGAGTATCAAGGAGACAACCAACAGCTTTCTGATTGAACTGAAGACCCACTTAGCAGAATGGAACACATTCCTGTTACTGTTAACTAGAACAAGAACCTAAAAAGGGGAAGGAAATAGATCAATAGGGAAAAGCAGCCAGGGAACCTATAGATAGGAAGACAGTGAACCAAACTACTCTGTAAATAGCTGCTATTATACTCTTAGGTTTGAAGAACACTTAGCACTGAGCCTAGAAGTCTTCTTCTACAACAGAGGTATAGGGTCTCAGCACCCTGACAGGATGCAGCCCAGGCCAGTAGAAGAGCAGTGAAGTGGACAACAATAGCCAGCCATAAGGCAGAATACCAGCAACTCAGCAAGGGTCACCCAGAATCAGACCAACCTAATCTCTCCCTATCCTAAGGCTTTGGGAACCTCGAGGAAGAGGGGGCAGTGAGATTATAAGAATGTAAACATGGGAAGGTCCACCATTGGACAAGACATTCCATTCAAGTCAGATTACTGCATGTAGGAACTCACTGCAGTGAGACTTGTCCTTAGTAGACCTGCATAATGACTGACATACCAACATGCCCCCATAAGACTATTGAGGAACTCAAGAGAGATAAGAACATACAGTGAGAACCTTGAGGGCTAGAGCTGAATGGGTAAAGGGGAGTGCCTTATTCATGGGACGGCCTGAGGAGTGGCCACTTGATATGTCACAGAGGCCTGAACCCCACAAGATCAGACAATCCAGAGGGAATCCTGGGGTTCATAGAAGCAAACAAGCAGGAGGATAGGAGGAAGTGGGATAGATAGATGAAGGTATGGGAGAGAGGGGGGAGGGACAGAAGCGGGATAAGTACTTAATATGCTTGTAAAACTAGAAAAATAAAATAATTTTAAAAAGCAGCATAGTAATTGAATATTTTTTACTATAGATATCATTCATCTATTATAGATGTTTAAAGAACAGGACTAGAAAATGCGGTTTTTAACATTTCAAAAAAGAAGGGAAATTCATATCATAGTGAAAAGTTTTCGTAGTTGGGAAAACTTCATATTTAGCAGTAAAAAGTATTCCCTATCACAGAACTTTATTGAAACAGCAGGTTAGGAGTGTAACCCACTTGAGAGAGTGCCTGCCTAGCATGCTTGATTGAAGCCTTGGGCTCAGTCCCTAGCAGCACATAAATAAGGTGTGATGGTGCACACCGGTAATGCCAGCACTCAGGAAGTAGAAGCAGGATGATTGAAGTTCAAGGTCTTTCAGTTCAGGGACAGCCTAGTATATCTGAGACCCTGTCTATAAAATAAAATAATAAAATAAAGTACTCTATTAAAGCCAAATAATAACTGCCTGTATTGTCATTAACTTGTCTTACATCTGGGACTCAGGGGTTGTTTTGTTCTTTTGCTTGTGGGATTTTAATTGTTTGAGAATAGGTAATGTGATTTTTTTTTTACGATACTTTATTTTAGAGCTATTTGCCAACTGAAAAAGACCTAGAAAACAAGTCAAGTTAGATCATCCAAGGCCAGTGTTTGAATTTTTCAGAAAGAGCTGCCAAGTGACCAGAAATCTGCCAATCGGCATATATTGTTAAGGCACCAAAGAGACTTTGTAGACTAAACTTGGAGGTCAAGCAAGTCTTTTTTATTCAAAAATAAATCCCTTTCCTAGTAAAACTGAAGCAAAAGCATCTGTGTGTACAAAGAAAAACTAGACCAAACAATGGCCTTCACACAAGTATTGTCAGTATCAAAAGCATTTTACAACTTTCGGGAACTCTTGAATTGGCCCAGATGTACTGATCTTTCAGTTATCTATACTGTCAGAAACAAATCTAAGTAATTACTTTAGTTCATAGAACTTCAAATGATTCTGCTAAAATAACACTTTTTTATGTTAAAAAAGTTTAATTTAACATATGTAAAATTTGGCTAATTTATATATTTCCTTAATCTTTGGAGGGAAAGTTACATATAACAAATTTTAATATTAATGTCCAAAGAAAGTGAAAGTGTGCCCTTCAAATGAAAGGAACACATTGTTTCCTTGCACATGGAGAATCATCTACTTTCTTCATTTATTTTATAAAAATTTAACTGACTTGGAAATTTCATGGAATGGAAATATTAGGAAAAATATTTTTAGTCCATGAAAAAAGTACCATGAGTGATTGGTTCTCTTTTTTGTAAGTTATAATAGTGTAGTGTTGCTCAATTATTCTTAGATTTGTAAGAGATTAATTGTAGCTCCTTAAATTTTTGAAAATATCATTTTAGGTTTTATAATATTTCTTTCACACCTGTTTGACCTATCTCATTTTTAATAATTTCAATGATCTTTGAAAGGGCATCTCACTTTTGCTCTTGTTTTAAGAGCTGGGTTGCCCAAAACTAAGAATCCAAAGACTTGTACATAATGGAATATGTTTTTGTCTTTTTTTTTTTAAAGTGAGACTTCATTTAATGCTTTGGGTGTTCATTAGAAATGATTCATTAACTGGTTTCATCTAATATTGGAAAGTATGCTTTCTGAAGATACGAATTTCCCATTATCACCAACTTTTCTGTGCTTTGTTTGGAACATCTGGAATGTATATAATACAGCCTCCCAGTGAAACTGAGATGAGTCCTTGAGACAAAGATAAAGCATGTTCATGTAGCTGTGTGTGGTCATAGCTGACCCAGTGCCAGAGACTGGCAGGGACCAACCCTGTCTGGGAGACAGCGAGACAGCCTGTTCCCCTCACAGCTGTTCACATTTCCTTGTTTTTGCCTTAGTGCTACGTGTGTGGTTTGGTTTTTTTTTATATACACAAAATGCTGAATTTGGGTAGCTAAGTTCTTTTTAAAAGAATACAAACTGTAATAGATCTCTACCTCCTTTTTTCTCTCTAGGAATAATGTAGTAACATCTTCTCCTCCCTCTTTCTGCCTTTCAGCTCTCAGTTTTACAAATATGCTTCATTATCTTCAGATTTAAGGAAAGCAGATGGCAAAAAGAAGTGAATTTTGATGTTCCCATCTACCTTAAATTTAACCTTCTAGAACAGAGAGGTTTATATTACCACTCTCAAGCCAAATCCAACCAACCACTTGGGTAATAGTCTTACTGAACACAGCAATGCCCATTCTTTTATGTTAACTGCTTTTGCACAGTACAGCAGGATCAAGTGACAGAGACTAAAAAGTTCTAATGGGATAAGATTAAGAGCCTAGCAGTCTTCAGTATTGTAAGGCCTGCAATTGATTGACTGCTAAGTTCCAAATTATATTTAGTGTATTTTTCCCGGCAGCCTGTGACTAGCATGCTGTAGGTTTTCACAAAAAAAAATATTATCGAAACTATCTCCCAGGAATGATCTATTACTGAGTTCTAAAACAATCCAGGAGTACCCGATGTGAGAGTAAAGGCAGCATATTGGCAGGCCTGGGTCTCATTCCCTGCTCCTCCAGTGCAGAAACCCTAAATGCAGCATTTCACCTGACTAGACGTTGACTTTCTCCTCTGCCTTAGTCAGCCTTCAGTTGCTATGATCAGCCACCTGAGATGACCAGCTTTACAAAGAAGAAAGGTTTATGTTTGCTCATAGTTTGAGAGGTTTCAGTCAGGCGGCCATGTTGCTTTTGACAGAAATCATGGCAGTCAAGGCTGCTCACCTTGGGGCAGTTAAGAAGAAAAGAGAGAAAGGGACCGAAATACTGTTATCCTCTTCAACAGCACAGCCCTTAGGTACCTAATTGCTTCTTCTAGACCCTACCTCTTAAAGGACCCTACCACTTAAAAGTTCCACCACCTCTCAATACCACCAAAAGGTAGTATTGCATAGGCATTTGGGGTACATTTAAGCAAACTATAACATTCTCTTCAAAATGAAAGATCTGGATATGATGATATCAAAGCTCTTCCCTACATTAAAAACCTTAAATAAATTGGCTTTAATAAGTCAGACTTGAAAAATACAGGAAAAAAGAATGAAATATGGTCAAATATGTTTAATTGTAGGGGAAAGTTATTTTTAATGTGCAAGTAGATCCAAAGAGAAATTATATCTGGTTCCTAAAGAAACAAGCTGCAGTATATTCCCACCATGTTTATTTTTATGTTACTCTGAATTGTTTTCCAAGTATCTATTTATACTTCGTATGCGCTAGTTCAAATATTTACTTTTTGATGAAACATCTACTGTGTCCCCAGCCCCATGTTACCAATGTTTAAGAACTCAAGGATTGTGAAGAAGGAAAAGAAGCTCTTATGTGGATGTTCTATAATCATAAGTGTTGGGCAGCCGGTTCCTTCTTGGTCGTTGCTGCCCATAGTGTGGCAGGCATCCCAGTGTTGGTTATCCTGGGTTACAAATGCATGGCTTTGGCAACGTTTGTATACTCTGCAGTTGGCCTCTCAATACTCTCTTGGCCTCTATCCCCATGACTCCCATTTCTGGGTCTTTTTGACATGTGCAGACAGACCTCTGGATAGGACTTGGTGAAGATGGCTTCAGCCAGGTTATCCTCTGAGATGTTTCCTTGAGTCATGGAGATTACATAATCTTGCCTTAATATGCATTACAAGTGCAGCCTGTCCCAGGCGGCCTCCCACCACAAAAGAAGTAGGAACCAGTCTCTTGACTTACAACCTAAAATGCCATATGCCAAGTACTCTCACGGAGAGATCCTTCCTAGTGCACTGAGTTGAACCTGTCATTGGTTACAAGCTCAGTAAGCCCCTCCAAAAACCAAGGCATCAAGCATGCTATTCTTTTGGTTACCCCCCAGTTTCTGAGCAGGCTCTTCTGGAACTTGACCCAACCCTCCAGTTTGAATGAGGAAGAGACCAGTTCCCCCACAAGGAAGGGAAGAGACAAGCAAATACTTTCTTCCTTAGTCACGAGAGTCCTATTTGTTTCAGGTTTCTGCCTCTCTAGACAGAATGAGGGCCCAGGGTCAGTGTGGAAGGACCACTGTGGCCTCTGCTCTCTAAACCCTGGAAGCATGTGCTGGCAACCTCCTAGCCGACTTGATATCACTTACTTCCTGGTGGTCTTAGCTTTGAGTTAAAACTCCAGAACACCAGTAAGGTTTCAAGTTACTTCGTTTATTTATGTGCATATAAATCATGTGACTTCAGACAATATATAGAATATCAGTGTCTCTATGTAGGTATAATGGATGAGTTGGTAAAGAATAGTAAAGACAGATACACTGCCGCCTTCCTTTATTCTCAAACCCTACCATATTACAATCCCTACTCTGGTAAAACTTTCCCTGTGTTTGAACCTTGAATGCTGCTGGTCAGCTTGTTGGCTGGTCAGTAAATACTGGATGGATGGATGGATGGATGGATGGATGGATGGATGGATGGATGGATGGATAGATAGATAGATAGGTCACTATGTGGATGAGCCAACAAGAGGTCACTTTCTGAAGGCAGATGGGCCTTTTTCCCAGCCTTTCCTGCTTCAGTTCTATCTTGCCCTTTTAGTTCTTTTTTTATACATTTTTATTATTATTTCCGCTCATACAAACTTAATAGGTACACCAGTTCCCTCCCTCCCTCCCTCCTTCCCCAAACCCCCTGCTCCCCCTCCCCTCACCCCTCCCTCCGCATCCCCCAGTGCCTTCTGCCCCAATTTCCAGAGAGTCCTTTATTGTGCATGCCTGACTCTCCTCTGGGCCCTCCTCTCCAGTGATGTACAAGGACCCAGTGGCATTTCCCAGAATCCTTTCCTGTGTTCCCCTTAAGCATAGAAACACTACTGTGGCTGTCACCCCCTTGCCTCCAAGGATCTTGGTGCCTTTAGCAAATGCTAGACTTTGTGAGGTCAATAGTGTGCTGGACATTGTGCAGGGCATACAATGTCCAATTATGATTGCTTCGGCCCTAACTTGTGTGGAGTATCTTGCAAATCATTGCTCCTCCCATCCTTGTGCTCTTACAATTTTACCGTCCCCTCTTCCTCAAATGTCCCTGAGCTTCAGGATGGGGAGAGATTAGGCTGGCCTAGTTCTATGTGGTTGATATAGAGTCTCTGAAGTTTTGGATTGTGGTTTGTTGATTTTCTTTTGCAGTTTTGGTTCTCCTGCAATGCCCTTCACTCCATCCTGCTGGGCACTGTATGTCACCTCCTGGCCAGAGACAAAAAGCTGCCAACACTTGCGATTCACATGAATGTCAGTCTTTCCCTCCGGTACCTATCTATAGAACTGCAGCTTTTGTACTCTTCCTAGTTGCTGGGGGATAGCCCAATATCTCCACCTCAAGCAGAAGACCATTTCTTCAATTCCTTCCTGCTGTATCTGCCTTTCATATCTCTCTTCCCTCTCCTTTTACCACTAAACTTCAGGCCATATGTGTGATTGAATACAATCAGGTGAAATTCTTAGCATCCGTATTTCACTTATGACATCATTGTGAGGCTGGAACTGTGATTCTTACTTTCCCATTCCATGTCTGTTTCCTCCTCTATTAGATGAAAATTAGAGGCACCATAGTAAGAGCCTAGAGTAGTAATTACAACCTATTAATTGCCATCAATAAAAATAGCAGTTATCATTGTTCCTGGTAGCAAAGATTGAGTATTCCTCATCTAAAGTGCTTAAGGTACAGAAGTGTTTGATATTTGAAATTTTTCAAATTTTGGATGTTTGCATGTCTGTAGTGATATCTTGGGATTGAGACTCAAATCTGAACACAAAATTCAAGTATGTTTTCATGTGTGCCATGCACACAGAACCCAAAGACAATTAATTTTATACAATATTGTTAAGTGTGTCTGGACTTTGACCTCAAACCCTCATGTGACATCACATATGAAATTTTTCATTTGTGCATTCAGTTCAGTATTCAAAAATTTCAGATTTTAGAGTATTTCAGATGTTGGATTATTTCCGATTTAGGATTTTCAGATTTAATTCAACCTGAGTAACTGCTATTACTCTCAAAAGTTACCACTGAGTAAAGGATTTATAAATAACCTGTGTTTGTTTCATCCTTTCATTGCTGAGCAACTACTGGATCAAAAGGATCAAACATTTTAGGGGAATGAGAGGTTTATTCCAACTTACTATTCTTGGTTACATTTCATCAGCATACCAACGTCAGGAACAAGGAGCACTAGTCACACAAAGAGTTGTATCAGAGACATACTTTCTCACATGCTAGTATGCCAAAGTATGCCAATGTACTGAAGCAGCTGTCTCTGTCTCATCCACCTTTCCAACGAATGCCCCACCCACTATGGACTAGGTCTTCACCTGTCTCTTAGACAGTCTCCCAAAGGCTACCTTAACTAAATCATTCCCCACAGATGTGCCTAAAAACCCAGCCCTCGGTTGTTATGCTGACACAGGCATTTCTAATGTGAGCTGTTACAGTTGGTCTAGAGTGGGCCCCACAAATGTTTCATAAGCCCCTACTTGACCTGCTGAAAGTCCTCAGACAACTACACTGACGTAGATGTCTCAGAGGTAAAGCATTTGGTTCACATATACCCAGCGTCAATTATTTTTTCCTCAAAGAAAGAAACTACACTGAGGTCAGAGCTAGGGCACCACACTTTGCATAGGAAGACTTCAAAAATCAAGTCTCCGCTTTGGGGGACTGTGGTGTGTTTGTTTTCTTGTGAATGAAAGTCAGGGGGTTATGTTAATGTGTAATTACACCGTAATACTAATCATATTTGAAAATATTGTAAATGGTATTACCAACAGGCCTTGGTCAAGAAAAAGGTTAAACTTAGAATTTGTAGTGGCGTTGAAAGTGACTAAACAGTTACCTTAGCAAACATTGAATTAAATGTGCTTTTTTTAAACAGGCTTGAGATTTTAAATTTTTTATTACTCATCTAGTTTTTTCAAACTCTAATCATTAATATTTTGGCGTGTCCAAGATAACTCAATTATCTTTTTAAGTGTTATATATTTTGTGCTAAAAACACAATGTGAGATCTTCCCCATTGGCAAAATGTTAAGTATACAGCATAACATTAACCACAGATTCAAATTCATCTTGCAAGTGTAGTGTGTTTTAAATATGTTTTAGGTAATGATGCCTTAGTTGTTTGATTCTAATTTGGAGAAGAGTTCACTTTATTTTGTTTAAGTTTTCTTTTTATTGTTCTTATTGTATATGTGCAGTATTTATTTTCATATTTTAGCCAAGGAAACTAATCACTATTCATAACATTATTTCTATGAGAAAGTTCAAATTTCATTTGGCAGTCTCTAGACAAGAAACCTTGAAGTTAGAGACTAGCTACACATGTTCACTCTATAGGAATTTGGCAGAGCCACACACCACCAGTTCCCTAAAATGCTTTGTTTTAAAAATAGAGTAACTTTTTATTAGTCTATTTAAACTATTTACTTAACCTCCAAGTTAGTAATGTATTCTTAATTAATGGCATCATTCAAAAAAGGCCCCTCCTCTATTTTCACTTTGCCGTCAGGCATTTTTTTATGTGTTAGACATTTTAATGTATGGTACGACCCAAGTATTTGCAAGTAATAAAGATTTATCTTACATCAGTGTAAACAGATCTAACTATAAACTGAAGAATGTTTACAGTCAGTAAGCTTTTCACTTCTTAACTATTATGGCATTGGTGTGCAGAGGAAAGTGAGAAGAGGGGAGAAAAGAATAAAACTAACCAAAAAATCCCAACCTATTTTAGAGAAGTTAAGAAATAGAAGCTTTCAGACTAGCCAAGGTCATTTTTAACTTTGTACTTTTCGACTATGAGCCATTGCATTTGAGGTAGCAACTAACATTTTAATGCTGTTTCTAAACTATATTTTCTCTGGAGAATTACAGGTCTTCAGAGAGTTAATATTTGAATCATTTAGACTTGGGGGATTGAATTTCACATATTTGACTCCTTCTTAGTATCTTATCACACTCCTTGAATTTGCAAAGTCAAAGGAAAAAGTTTATGTCCTTGGCTTCCTATTGAAGGGTGCCAGAAGCACTTCTGTTAATGAACAGCCGTGGTAAAACAAGCATAAACCTTTTGTGAGAACATTCCTTCCTAAAAGGAGTTGGGTTTGCCCTTTCCCAAGATTTAGGTCTCTGTGAAAATTCTTTCATACTCGTCTTGGCCAGAAGGCGTTCTTTCATTTTACTCTGTATTCTGGTTATTTAATGTTGCTTCAGTCAGAGAGGGAAAAATACCATGATTACTGCAATATTGATGAATTTTCTATGCTAAGGAAATGACCACATTGACAGAATTTTGTTCTCTATCTCCAAAGACTTTTTTTTAAAAAAAAGAAATGCATAATACTTATTCTGACAAGTTCCATCGATTTTGAAGAGGCAATTAATGAGAAGATCCAGTGATATCACTACCCTGCATATTTAAAGGAGAAAAATCATGTATTAAAAAAATAAAATGGAAACTGTGAGTTAAAAAAATACGGCTATTGACTGGATTTTCTCCTTTCTCCTTAGCTGTATGACAAAATCAACACAAAGTCTTCACCACAAATCAGGAATCCTCCAAGTGATGCAGTACAGAGAGCCAAAGAGGTAAGTGATATATTTTCTAAAAGGATTTAGTAGTGTCGCATTCGCTACCTTTATTGAAGGTATTTCTGTTGTATTTGCTTTAGGGTCATAGTCTAACTCACTGTACTCAGATTCAGCATTTCTAAGTTTATCATTGAACACATACAGGAAAGATAAGAACTTTCAGCAAAAGGTATTGCCTAGATTTCACCAGTATCTGTTGCATAAATGAGTATGTTAACATAACCCTTTGAAGTTATTTTACCACACTTAGTAGAAGTAGACATACTATCCAAATTTGAGTTACTTTTGTAAGGTGGTGCTGTTTGAAAGTTAATTACATTTCTAAAGCAATTAAGTACATCAAGTTCAAAGGAGTCATTTTATGCAGTCAGTGTGCATTAGCTTTTTTCAAACTTATTTATTTCACAAGCATGACATTACAGAAAATTTGGAAAATAAAAATGACCCATAATCCCATTACTCTAATGCAGCAGTTTCTATTTTCTCCTGTCTTTCCCAGTCATCATTAATTTACATGTTTTATATAGTTTCAATCAAAATATATCACTTTTTAGCCTAACATAATATAATAAACCTTTTTCTGTATTTTTAATCAATCTTCGTAAATGTAACTTTTAGTGACTGGGTAATTTTCCTTTGTTAAGTTCAAATGATTTAGAAACTAAATAAGTTTTTTTATTGTGTGATCTTTTGAAAATATTTATGCAAAGAAATATTTCCCTTTTAAAAAAATATTTCTTATCAGCTACAATTACTAAGTGAAAGGGCATTAAAGAAATCATCTCTTCCCTAACAAATTTTTGGTTTGAGTTTTGGTTTGGTCTGGTTGAAACAGGATCTCCTTGCCTTTCCTTGAACTTGCATCCTCCTGTCTCTACCTCCTGAGTGTTGGGATTGCAGGCGTGTGCCATCACACCCTGTTTCCTAACATTTTTAAACATATGATTTTATTTAAAGAAAATATTGTATATTCTTATGTATTCACTAAGAAAAGGAACCTTTGCTGCAGTGACTGCCAGAGCTACCCTTATGGTCAGAACAAGAGGAGAGAAATTTGTCTTGGTTTCCAGGAGTCATGAGTCACTCACTATCCAGTGTTCATGAGACCCAAATGCACCGAAGTAGAAACACTCTGGGGAACATCCTTTGTTTGAAGCAGACATTGAAAAGCTGCTGAAGGTTTTCCCCTTGCTGTGTTCAGGAAATCACACCTCCACTCACTTGTGATCCTAGGCTGGGAGAGCAGTAAAGATTGGAGAGAATCTATAGTTTTCTACCATCATTTCCTAGACAAGAAACTTAAAGCACACCCAGGAAAACTAGTTCGTCATTATTAAACAATATGAATTAGTAGCATAACCATCACTCACTAATGGATAAGAGAAAGAAAAAAAAAAACTCTGGCATGGATCAGAGTGAAGTGTGTGTGTGTGTGTGTGTGTGTGTGTGTGTGTGTGTGTGTGTGTGTGTGTGTTGTTTGCTTACTTGCTTGCTGCTCTTCCTTGAGGCTATAATTGGATACTAGAGAACATTATAGGAATAGGGCTGAAATCTGAGGTTGATGTTTCGTGACCTCAAGGTGTCACTTCCTGCAGTACTTACAGGTTGAAACAGGAGAATCCTCGTGGGCAGAGGGCTGTATGCACCCTCCAAGTACCCCAGCCGAAGCAATCTTACATTGGCTCCATGGGTGGAATTCAGCTGAGTACAATATGCAGGCTTCTCAGGAAACCCACCCATCCACTATTCGGGTGGTGGCAAGTGTGTATTCAGAAAAAAAGAACGGAAGTTCTGCCATGGGCTGGGGACCCCAGAACAAATTAAACCGGTAAAGCCCATCCTGGAGAAAAGGAAAGACTCTTGAACAGCTTCACTTGCAAACACCATTCTTTACCAGTACAGACAAAATGTTAACTAATGCGAGTGAAGGGGAAAAAAAGTCTTTTAAAATTGTTCTTGGGTTTGCTGGCTTTTAATCTGAGAAGTCATTTGTAAAAGCATTGAGAACAACATGGACTCTTCCAGGCTACAAGCAAAGTTATTAAAGGGTTTTCTTAATTGATTTAATTATAATTCTTTATACTGTTTTCATTCGAGCCTGTGCCTTTTTTGGGGTTTTGGGTTTTGGGTTTTTTTTAAGGAATCAGTGGTGGTGTTAATATGAAAGAAGCCATTATTAGATTCTACTACAAATTCATTAGGGTAGTGAATTAGAAGACATTTTCCCATTAAGTTACTTAAGTCTGTAATAAATATGTGTTACAAACTTACCATTTTGGTTCTAGTTACAATTTTGGGTTAAACTCTTACTTCATTTGTTTCATTTTTATTACTATTAGTGTCATTTCCAAATGTTGATAACCTTTGAATAAAATGAATTTTTTGAAAGCAATTGTCTTTCTTGCTATAAAAATCCACTTATAATTTCTGGTGTACCTAATAAGTTTGTATGAGCTGAAATAAAGAAAGAAAGAAAGAAAAAAAATTTAAAAAAATTTCTAACTTACAGGAATTCCACAGTGTCATGTTTATACTATTATATATCCTGCTTATTTTTGTTTTAGGTATTGGAAGAAATTTCATGTTACCCTGAGAATAACGACGCAAAAGAACTGAAGCGTATTTTAACACAACCTCATTTCATGGTAAGTAACCAATTTCCATAAAACTAAACCTCACTTTTAAAGAACTTCATAAAAAATAATAGTTTTTCATTCTTTGATAATCTCATACATACATCATATGCATCTTGAAACATACCAAAATAATTTTTAATAGTACATAAAATATTGCTGGTGTTATCAACTGCGTTTTTTCCTTGTATAGTCATGTCCTATCACTTAATGCTGCAGACCATTCTGAGAGATGTATTATTAGGTGATTTCCTTATTGGGAGAACATCATAGAGCATCTTCACACTAGTCTCCATAGTATGGGCTACTATCTCCCCTGGCCACATGTTGTAATAACAAACATATAGTTTAGTCCCAAGTTCTTAGGGTTATGGTGAGCCAAACAATGTGAACTTAAGCAGTTATCAGAGAAAGATGAAATCAAGAGACACAGTGAACAGGACCATGCAATGCACAGCATACTGAACATTTTTACAGTAAACCTTTTATTTGTTTTCAGTTTTTCTTTCCTTTTTTAAGGTCTGACTAGGCAGTCCAGGGTATCCCTGAACTCGTGATCCACACGTCTCAGCCTCTCAAATGCTGGGATTTCAGGAGTGTGCTGCTTTGACGCAACCTTAAACTTTTTTAGTGAAAGGAATGCACTCTAAAAGAATGGTTTTTTTAAAGTGTAACAGTAAATATACAAGCCAAGAAAATAATCACTCTTGAATATAATGCTTTGTAGATAATTACTGTGTAAATTACACTTTTATCTGACTGGTTTTGAAGTACATTTGTTTACACCAGTCTCAACATAACTGTGGAAATATGCGTTGTGCCATGAACGCACTAGGCCACAGGAATTTTTAGGCTTCATTGCGATCTTGTATTATGTTGTGGCTCATTCTGATTGAAGTGTTGGTATATGGTTTGTGACTATAGTTTCAGACTGCGATTATACCTGTTAACACCAAGTACTTTGACTTTTTGTTTGCTTTACTTTTGTAAAGATGCTGCTTGTGAAACAGTTCTTCAAGGACTAGCTCTCAGACAAGAAATTGCCTCCTTATATTGTCTGAAATTCTGTATTGTCTAATCCACAAAGAACTAAAATTGGGATTTTTTTAGCTGATACATAATCCCCTGAACCTGTTGAATATTAGATATATTCAATAATTTTGAAAAAATTGTGTCTCTTTGATGGCATAGAGCTCCTGCACTTTCTTGTTCGTGTCTTTGAAAATGGGAATAGCACCTGTATTTACCCAGTTATAAAGCAAAATGGTTAAACGAAACTCAAAATAGGTAAGGATCTTCTCCGTAGAAAAAGATCCATGGTAATATATTTAACTTCAATTCAAAAGTGCAATTACAAATGGAAATTCCTAAATAAATAGTCAAGGGAAAGACTTGCTCTATGTCCAGGCGTGAGGAAGAGCAGAACGCAAAATCCCAGAGTGAAGAAGGAGCTCTGTGCATTCAAGAAGTAGAATTAGTCGATTGCAGCTGGGATCAAGTGAAAAGGATAAGAGTGGTACAAAATAATGTAGCGTTTGGCAGAGGTCAGATCACGGTAGAGAGTTTTTGGGGTTTCTCCTGCTTGTAGTAGGATGATACTAAGTGACTATAAACAGGAAATTAAGATCTGATCCATGCTTTCAAGATTGATACAAAGCATAGGAGCACCTGCCTGTAATCCCAGCACCTAGAAGGCTAAGGGAGGAGGATTGCCACTAGTTTGAGGTCAACTTAGACCACGTATTGAGTACCAGACCAACCAAGGCTACATAAGACCATGCCTTTAAAAACGAATTACCAGGGTTGACTTGTTGATAGTGGACTGCAGAGGGGAGAAGAGACAAAGGAAAGAGACCAGTTGGAAGACATTGTGTAGGTGATAGAGGCTTGGGCAGAAATGGGGATGATGACAAATGGTCACATAAAGAACTTTGTGTTGGAGATGATAAGGTGCAACAGGATTTGCTCATGACTGGGATATGAGGCGTTGTGATAACCCCATCAGCAGAAACTTCACTCTAAGGTAAAGAGACTTGCTTAAGGTCACCCACCTAATGAGTGATTTCACTAAGGTTTACACCAGGTCTTGCTGGTGCCAAAGTGCATGCTCTTTGAAGTGGGTTGGTTTACAGTGCTATAATGCTAATCATTTTCCTCTAAGCCTACATGAAGCTCATTGGTCACTCTCAAATAAGCACATGTGTGGATAATGTCCCTTGTGGTAAATATTAATCTGAATATTAATTAATTTAAATTTTTATTTAAATACTGAAGTGTTTTTTTGCATTTTTAAATGATGGCTTCATAGCTTCGAGGTTTGTAAAATATTAATAGCTAAATTAAATATTTGATATAATATTTCTGTTTTACCAAAGTTTCAAAGTTGCTCTTAGCATATGCACAATTTTACATTTAATTTGCTCAATATTGGGGACTTTTCTTTACATTTTAATCACTGTTTCTTAAGTATTTAATATTCAGTTACCTGGCACTTAAAACATAGACACTTGAAGATGTCCACAGTAACTTAAAGGAGAGGAAATAAGGGTGCATTTAAGCTCGGCATGATGGCTCGTGCCCATAAACCCGTTGGTGTAGATGCTGATGCAGGAGGATTACAAGTTCCAGGGGTCAGCCCGATCACCCCAAGACCGTGTCTGAAAAAGAGCCTTGCAGCTATTTTATGATGGGCGGCTTGTTGTAGCTGAAGGTGCCTGCTTATATCATTTGAAAAGACAACTAGAATTCATCTGCAAAAAGCAGAATTAACATTTTCTCCAACCCGTAATTTTAGTTCTCTGCCCTAAATCTTAGATCCTTAAGTAGCCACAGTTAAACCAGAAAAAGAAGGATTTGCCCACATGGCATAACAACCATACTGGAAGCACAAGTGCAGAGTGCCATTAGGGCACTAGTGAGGAAACCAAGCCTCCTGGACCATCAGGGAGCCTTACTTGGAAGTATGTGTTGTTTAGTGCCTCTTAGCAGCCCTCACCCAAACCCTTAGTTGAGAGAGCAGCTACCTGAGGTAGTGGCAGAACCTCACCCAAATGGCATGGATTGTTCAAAGCATGTTCTCCACTAGTAGCAAATCAGCACCATTTTCTTTCTAATTTTACTGCATTGGTCCCTTATTGTAAACAGGGCTTTAAATTGAAATAGCCAAGCCATGACTTTGATAAGCCTTTTAAGAAATAATTTAATTTCAGGTGCAAATGGTTGTACTTTTACAGGAATTTAATTGCATTTTGTTATCTGCACATATTTCACTACCACAAATATTACAGATGAAAGTGAAACTAAATTTAGAGTTAGAATTTACCAGAAAAAAAAAGTTTAATCTGTATAAAGCTCCAAACAGACCAGTCGTCAGCTATAAATTCTCTTTGAGATAAAAATTCTCATGCTTATTAAAAAGTATTTTTATGATGGCACAAAAAGTGCAGCTAGTGGAAGGATATCCTTTTTTAGAGAAATGGGGTATTTATTATACATGCTCACAAAGAGGACATATGCAGATATCAGTACAAAGACATCATTTTTTTCCTCGTTGATGGGCTTTGGTGATAGTTGTCAGCTTAGGTCTGGGTATGTAACTCAATTGGGAAGGTGCTTGCCTAGATGCACAAAGCCGTGAGTTCAATCCCCAACTCTGCACAATCCAGGCTTGGTATAGTATGCATCTGTAATTCTAGCTCTGGGGAGATAGAAGCAGAAGAATTATAAGTTCAAGGTCATCTTCAACTGCATAATAAGTTCAGTGCCAGGCCAAGATACATGAGACTCTGTCTCAGCTATGATAATAGCAATTTTTCAACTTGATTCTAATTTATACAGGTGCTTTAAATTTTCAGTTTTCAGTTTTATAATACATATATTTGCAAATTGTCTTTTTTTTAAATGCATCTGTGCAGTTACTTTTTTCTCTTCCTAAATCATTATGAATCAAATTATAAACTAGTATGGTTGATATCATTAATGTCACTATTTAATTGTTCACCCAGTTGTACAAAGCTAAAACTTAAAGATCATCCTCGATTCTTGCTTCTCTCCATTCCCATTGTCAACTCCCTAGTAAGCATTACTGATTTCACTCTCAGTTATGTCATGAAAGATATTTGTTCAATACCCTAATATAACTTCTCTTAAAAATCATGTTACACCCCAATACAAATTTTCCAGCTCTTTTAATAGACGCTTCTTTCTGCTAAATTGTTTCCAACTTCTTTGTCAGCCTTTACTTGAACATTAGTTGGATGTATTTTGAAAGCATAAAGACAAACATTCTCATTGATTTTTCTCCTTTACTTGTTTATTCTTTGTTTTAAAAAATCTATGTCATGACAGTTGGTCAAAAAGAGATTCAGGTCTGGGTACGGGTAAGTAAAATGCACTTCAGATTCTATTTAGATGAGAAATATCTTCGAGAGGTAAAGAATAACTTTATATATGTTTATATAACGGGCTTTTGCTGGAGTGGTACTTTTGTTAATATTTTCCTCCTTTCATAAAAACGCTAGGCCTTACTTCAGACTCACGACGTAGTGGCACATGAAGTTTACAGTGATGAAGCACTAAGGGTCACACCTCCTCCCACCTCTCCCTACTTAAACGGTGATTCTCCAGAAAGTGCTAACGGAGACATGGATATGGAGAACGTGACCAGAGTTCGGCTGGTACAGTTCCAGAAGAACACAGATGAACCAATGGTATGTACACAAAGAAAATTTCCCTTCTTATCAGTCCCAGTTTGAGTTATGATCAGTTAACTTCATCCTATACTGACTACTAATAGGAGGTGAGAGACAGAGAGAGAGAGAAGAAGAAGGGAGGGAGGGAACAGATAATTCTAAAGAAATTAGTTTTCAGATCTTCTGTTTCCCCTATCCTTCTCTCCCAGAAATATTTGCCTGATACCAGGTCTTGGTTGTGCTGATCATTCTCACTCTTCACTTAACAATTATCTATCAATTTTACCAAACCAAAAAACATAGTGATATATTACTCCAGAATATGAAAACTTCCAAGGTAACACAGAAAGGGACAATGTGTAATATTGACAATGTAAAACAAAAATTCTGGTACTTTCCAGATCTCTGCTTTCCCCAAAATTAGAAGAAGAAAGATTAATTCAGAAGGCATTTCAAGAAGTTAATTACAACACCAAAATAAAATTTGTTACAGTCACATCTGATTGCCTAACGTGGAAACTTTTTCTCCATGCGAGAGTTAGAGGGCCAGAACAAAACCAATGCTGAGCCCCCACTCATTTTCAGGAGCATCATAAGTTGGAACGATCAAGGAAGGGTCTGGGATGGGTCACTGAGCAGAGAAAGAGGATGGTGGGGGCAGGCAGAGATGACATGGTTTAGGCAAAATAAACAGCATGTGCAGAAACATGGGCATAAAAAAGCTCTTGTACAGTTTCCAAGTGGAAAGAAGGGATTGCAGCTGGCCGGCAGACAGCATGGCAGGCAGCCAAGCCAGGACCACACAAGTGTTGAAAGACAAGCTAAGGTAGCTGTTTTTTATCTTCAAAGCAGTGGGAAGCTGTTGAAGGTTTTTAAGCATGGAACTGGATTAGACTTTGATGTGAGAAATATCACTCAGACAGTGTATTAGGGAAACAATGAGTCGAGGGAGACCAGTTAAGAAGGCGGTTACTGCCATGGTACAGGGGACAAATGGTGCCATTCAGAACTAGTGGGATGCACATCAAGAGGGAAAGAAATGAACAGAGGTGTAAAAAGTAGCCAGGCATGGTAGCCCATACCTGTAATCCCAGCACTCAGGAGAAAGCTAGTAGATCATCAGTTCAAGGCCAGCCTCAACTGCAATCAAATTTGAGACCAGCATGTACACATGAGACCCTATCTCTAAAAGAAAAGGAAAGGATAGGAAAAAATGAGAGTGTAGACAATAAGACTTAATTGTGGATTGGAAATAAAACGAGAGACGCAAGGATCAAGGAGGACCCTGAACCTTTAGGTACATGCAAATAACTGGAACACTGGGCAAGTTCCAAGTCTGGAGGAGGGATTACATCTTTCAGGGGCAACAACATTCAAACATAAACATTTCTATCTCTTTCTCAGTGGACAGGAAAGGACTATTAGGATATAGAAAATCAAAGTATTTAAAAGAGTTGGCCAGTTGCCTTCCAGACTAAAGGAAGAGATACACAACAGAGACTGTGACCATAAATTTGCAGAGAATGCTAAACGAGAATTTCTGGTTCTAACTCTTATTACTTGTTCCATATGGTTGTCTTACATCATCTGGCAGCAGGTAGGGGTATGCAGATCACCTACTCCTGGTACTCTCTAAACCAAGCGAATCTAGATTAAAAGCGGGCAGCAGCAGTTCTTGCGGCCTTGGACAGATCACTTCACATGAGTGAACTTGGGTTGCTCTTCTCCAAAAGCACCTTTGACTAAATGGCTCCAAGGTCTTTCCTAGCTCTGAAACTCAACAATTGGCTCACTGATACTATTCATTTACATAGTAAACAAATGTTAGAGTCCCTAAGAGAAGCAAGTCACTGCCTTATATGCCTGTGATGTAGTGGTGGATACAACACAGTCCCTCCCAGAGCTCACTTTCCACAAAGCACTCTACAGAAAGTAAGTAGATTGGCAGCTTAGCCCAATATGACAGCTAGAGAAGAGCAGAGAAGGGGTGATATTCATCTAGGCAAAGCTGATAGGAGGGTGGAAGGAACCACAAGGAAGATCTTGTGATCATTATGTTTGGAAGCAACCCCGTGACCGTTGCTTACTTTGCATGAGGACCATCTACACAGATTGAAAAAAGCAATAATTTCTACCCCCTGAGTTACTTTTTTCAGAAAGCATAAAATGACATTGAAATCTTAAAAAGTTCTCTCTCCTGTGATCTTGGTGATGGTATACATATATTCTTCTTTTGACTCGTTTCCATGAAAACAGGAATCATTTGTAAAATATGAACTACATTTCCAATAATAGAGTACACTATCACTAGTACTTATTATGGCTCTATTTGCCTGATTACTTATCTTCACAGTTCTTTGTTACTCAGAAGATCATACCTAAATGACCTTTTGCATTGGAACCCCTCTATAATGTGTCTATTATACAAGGATGATATATTTCCACCACACCTTGTATTTTTCAAATTTTTAGCATTGTATTCATAATTATTTCTGTTGTTTGAGACCACCCTAGTTGTAAATGACAAGCACCATGCTTCAAACTAACTTGCACAAGAGAAGGCTCATATAAGCAGTAAAAGCTCAGAAGTATACAGCCCCCCCATATACACACACAAATACCTAAACTTTTGAGAGTATTTTATCCAAAAAATAATCCATGATAGCCATACTTTGGGTTTTGAATTAGTGAGTTAAGTATGTAGCAAGCAGAACTTAAAGGGAAAAAAAAAACAGTAAGTAACAGGTTAATAACAGAATAGAAATTCAAAAGTACACACCCAACGTAGGCTAAGCCAATACTTTCCTTGAAATTTGTGAACATGAGAACAGAAAGGACACAAGTCAGCTCTTTACAGAGAACCGTTTCAGCATGCAGAATTAAAACGGTATTAACTACAATTGGTCTGAGGTCATTTCCCCCAACCATGAAAGATCCAGTCTATTTTACTCACTACTGTGCCTGGCTAAGTACCTGTCCCTTAGTAAGTTCCCATTCATGTTAGCTGAAAGAATACAACCCAACCTGTTTTAACAGTGGAGCCTCCATTGTACTATCATTTCCCTTGTGGAATTAGATTTGGCATACATCTTCATGTACATTTTCCAGAAATATTTCTCTTAGTAACCATACATGCTATGTGCAGATTGGAAATGAAACTTAACATTACAATTGAATGTTGAAACCAAAACATTTTAATAAATCATACTTTTCACAATGCTGGCTTGCTACTTCTGAGAACTTCAAAATAGGAACCATGTCAGAAAATTTGATTTTTGTGGAATGGTATGAATTAAGCTAGAATATAAATTCTCAGATATTTCCATGAAGCTTTCTGGCAGTGTTATTCTCCAAAGAGGCAAAACAGAACTCCTAATTCTAACCATCTCAAATTCAAGACCACTTTCCACAAAGTGACTTTGTTAAAATGTACAGATTTCTAGGCTCCATTCCAAGTTCCATGAATATGAATCTAAAGTAAGCTTGAGTCAGAATTATTTAAAAGTTCCCTTGTGATTCTTATACTCAATCAGAGCTAATACGAAACTGTTTATGGAAGCCTGTCCTTTATTAGTGAATAGTCAGAAAACCAAAGTAATCCACGTCACAGAGTGCCATTTAATGTGATGATGAAACTTCTGCTTCTGGCCAAGGCCCAGTAATAGAGACCAGATTTACCCTCTCATCTGAAAGAGCCAAAAGCATTTTTTTAATTATATTTATTTTCCCTGGTTATACATGCTCCTTGTCACCCTCATTCTCTCCTCCCTCCTTTCCTCCTTTCTCTCCCTCTCTCATCTCTTCCCACCCCCTCCCCTCTCTTCATGGGTCCAGGCTGCTCCCTCCTACTCTCCTGTCCTTTGGCTTATATGGGGTTTCCTCTGGATCATTTGCTCTAGTGGGGATTCAGGCCTCTGTGGCAGACCAAGAAACCCTTCTTTGGGTGGACCACTGATATAGGTCCTCCCCTACTTCTGCCTGAGCCCTCGCCCCTAAGGATCCTATTGCTTGAAATGATTTCTCCTGAGATCCACGGTAGTCCATGGGGACATGCCAGTCACTGCAGGTCTGATGAGGTCAAGTCCCATTGCTGTAAGTTCCTGGCTGTGGCTACTCTATCCTGAGTGGAGTGTCTTGTCTGGTGGCAAATCTCCCCATCTTAGGCTCTTACATTCTTACCACCCCCTCTTCTGCAAAGTTCCCCGAGCTTTCAGATGGGGAGAGATTTGGCTGGCCTGGCTCCAAATGGACATTGTAGGGTCGCCAGTATCCTTGCACTGCACAAAGCTGCATCCTACCTAGTTGTCAAGAAAGATTCACAATTAGCAAGATATCTGATCTAGTCCATGGTCAGTTTCCTTCCTGTTCCCTGGTGTTTGGACTGATTTAAAGCACTGGACATGTGTTCCCCTCATGGGGAGGTTTAATGGTTAGTAGACAGCCAGATAATGGAAAAAATATTTTTAAAAGATTAAATTATATTGAAGAACAATTTTTGAGACATTAGACATCGAGCAACAAAAGATAGTGATACCTAAGGAGGTGAAGCAAAGCAAGTAAACCCTAAAATTGTCCTACCTTGCTACCTTCCAGTAGTTTCTAGACCACAAAACAAGATAGACTCGCTGAAGTAAAGGCAAAGCTAACAATCTAGGGAGACCAACAAATGAATCTTTCAAAAAGAGACAAAATTAAAACATTCAGACATACAAAAGCAAAATGAGTTTGGTAGACCCACATTATAAGAGGTAGTAAAAGGTACATTTCAGGCAGAAGGAAACTGAGGACACATGGAAATAAGGATCTGCTGAAATGGTAACTACATGGATAAAGGCGTAAGGTCTCTTATCACTTAAACCACTCTCAAGAACATGTAGAGGTTTAAACAAAGCTAGCAGCATGCTATAGCACATGCGAAATGTATGACAGTAGTAATACAGAAGTCAAGTCGCCAAAAAATGGAAGTGTACATTTGCTATAAAGTTTTTGTATGTGAAGAAAGATAGTATCAGTCAAGGGAAACTAGTAAGCCAAGTAAAGCCTAGTGCAACCATTAAAGTGACAGAATGAAGTCTTGAAGCTAATGGGGACCCAGGAGGTGGCTCAGTGAGTTAAGAATGCCTGCTGCATGTTCAACACACTATTGACCTCACAAAGTCTAGCATCTGCTAAAGGCACCAAGATCCTTGGAGGCAAGGGATTGACAGCCACAGTAGTGTTCCTATGCTTAAGGGGAACACAGGAAAGGGTTCAGGGAAATGCCACTGGGTCCTTGTACGTCATCAGAGAGGAGGACCCAGAGGAGAGTCTGGCATGCACATTAAAGGATTCTCCAGGGATTGGGGGGGGAGGCACTGGGGGATGAGGAAGGAGGGGTGAGGGGAGGGGGAGCAGGAGGTTCGGGGGGAGGAGGAGGGAGGGAGGGAACCGGTGTACCTATTAAGTTCGTATGAGCGGAAATAATAATAAAAAATGTTAAACAAAAAAAAAAAAAAAGAATGCCTGCTGCACAAGCATGAGGACCAAAGTTCATGTTCCAAGCACCACACAAACGCCGGCACTGACCGTGCACCTATGAGCCCTAGGCTGGCTGGAGCAAGGACAAGAGGAACACTGAGGCTTACTGACTGCCAGCCTAACAGATACATGGGTGGATGGATGGATGGATATGAAATTTCAAGTTCAGTGAGGGACCCTACCTCAAGAGAATGAAATGGAAAGCAATAGAGAAAGACACCTGACAGTCTCCTCTCATCTCTATGTGTGAGGGCATGGGTATGCACACCCACACACACCACACATAACAAAAGAGTTGTAGCTAATGAAACAAAATGGGAGATTAGAAAGAATAAGAACAAAACCAAAAGAACAGAGAGAAAGAAAACCGGCTAAATGGAACACAGAAATCAAATAATAAGGCTTATATGTACCAAACTATAGTAATGTTCTTTTTAAATATTAGTAGTCTAAATTCCACATCTAAAAAACAGAGATTGTCAGGTTGGGCAAAAAAGCAATGTCTAATTATATGCTACCAGCAAGAGACGCATTTCTTACATTAATAAAAATAATTTCAAAATAAAAGGATAGATGGCAAGAATGTAAGAAGCTAAAGGGGAACTGGGGTGCAACCAGACAGTATCTTCTGGACATGACAGGGCTGTTGCATCCATGAATCCACTGCAGCTGGGAATACTCACACAAAACCTGCAAGGGATGCAGCTTATCATCATTTCACCATGAAAGGGGAAAGATCTCAAGAGGCCCCACACCTCCTGAGAGACCGATGAGGGCTGATGTTGAATAGGAAGAAAGAAAAGATGCTGCTTGTAGCAGTTCACCTGCATGGTTGCTGATAAATGACCATCGCACAGCTTAAGGGAACAAGGAGTTTACTTTCTTACGACAGTCCAGTTACAGTTCTTAGTCCAGCTTGACAAGAGAGCACGCACCAACACCAGAGCCAAGGGAACTGGCCACACCATCACCACACAACAGCTGAGAGATGGACAATCCTTACTCTCCAGACCAGCACGTCTAGCCAAGTGAACAGAAGGATGCCAACTCTCTCAACCAGCTCTCTGTGATTTATTCCAGGGCCTAATCCCACCCACCAAAAGTTGGGCCTTCTCCATCAGCTAGACAATCTGTTGCAGGTTTGCTCTGGGCTTAACTCAACCATTAATTCTCTACAAATGTGCCCAGAGCTCAAACCCTCAACAGTCAAGTTGATACCTGTGCTTAACTATGACAGTGCTCCAGCTACTGCTCAGACATATAACATCAAAGGTAGCCCATATGAAACTCAGTGAACAGCACATGCAAAAAGACATGAAAATAGGAGGGAGACTGGTAATAGGAAAAGAAGGGGAGATGGGATTGGGGACTAGGGTATGAAAATATTATAAATTCAATGTGTTTATATATGAAACCCTACAGGAATAAAAAAGGAAAATAAAAAATTAAAAGATAGAAAAATACCTTTATAATATTATTCACAACAATAAAGTAGAAGTGATTATATTAATATCAAAATATATTTCCAGACCACAATGAATTTTAGTCAGAGATTGATAAGAGAAAAAAGCTAGCCTGGTGGTGCATATCTATAACCCATTATCCAGGAGGCTGAGGCAGGAGGATTGCAAGTTCAGGGACAGCCTTGGTTGCACAAGACTCTGTCTCAAAAAAATAAATATATAAAAAAACAAAAATCCCAAATATTTGAAAGCTGAGTAATACAGTTTTAACTTACCCATGAATAAAAGAAAGAATCAAAAGGCAAATAACACTTTAAAATTAATGAAAATGAACCACACTGTATCAGAATCCATGAGATGCCATGAAAACAGTGTTTGAAAAATGTCATACTACTATTTTATATAAACTCCAGTCAGTGACCGTAGCTTCTACCCAAAAATAAAACAGAAAGAGTAAACTAAATCTCAAGTAAGTAGAAGAAATAACAAAAATCAAATTAGAAGCAAATTAACTCTGAAGACAGCTTGCCTATCGTGTACAAGGTTCTGAATGCAGTCAAAATAAATAGAAATCAATGAAAAGCAAAATAAGAATTCAGTAAAGCATCAGTAAAACACAACTAAACAACATAGGAAAAGGCCAGGGAGATCAGTCAGTGGGTAAAGGCACTTGGCACTAAGCCTGGGGACCTGAGTTCTATACTCTTGTCATGGAGGGAGAGAACCAACTCCTGCAAGTTGTCATATGACCTACACACACACAAGATAGATAAATTTAGGCTTGAGTGGTTGGCTTAGTGGTAGGGTACTTGCCTAACAAGAGAGGTTACCAGTTCAGTCCCCAGTGGTGCTGGGGGGGGGCAGATAATAAATTTTAAAAAGAAACACTTTTCTTTGAGAAGATCAAACTGATCATGAAAAATGACTATGAACTGTTAACCGTTCTGGGGAGACGTGAGCATGCATGTATTCACCCAAGACAAGGTATGAGTGTAACCAATGACTTTATTGGACTGACTTCAGAGCCCAAATGAATGGCCCCAAACTGCAAAGCCTTGTCCCATCGTGGATGAGGACCCCAGGAAAACTGCAACATGTTCCATCTTCAGTTAGCCTTCAGCTTCCCGTGTACTGTAACATCTCCCAACCAAATCACTGGCAGGGACAGTGTGAAGACAGGGTTAGGGGAGGTAGTGGCACCATGACTCCCAGACTGAGATACCCCAAAATGGATGTGATGGTCATGCTATGCCAAGAGAGAAGTAAGACACACTAGAACAATGGCCAGGAAGACAAAAATTACCCTAAGCATGAGAGAAGGGGAATCAGTACAGGCACTTCAGATCTTTTAGAACAGTTGGTAGGGTGAGGGAAGGAGTGAGGGAGGAACAGAGGAAGGAAAGAAAACAAGAAGCAGATTTGTATATTCTTTAATGTTTTTCTAGCTCTTCTCATTAAAATTACCTATGGCAAAATCACAAATGTGAAGAGAAGTGCCATCCTAGTAATTTTTCTCATGCCAAACTTTGTTTATTACAGGGAATCACTTTGAAAATGAATGAACTAAATCATTGTATTGTCGCAAGAATTATGCATGGGGGTATGATTCACAGGCAAGGTAAGTTTCATCGTAATTCTTTCCTGGCCTTCCTTACTTAGTGTACTTTACTTTCTGTACTTAGTGAAGGAAATGTTTTGTTTTGGTTGTGTGTGTGTTCGTTCTGCATAAAAGTCTGACTTTTAATCATTGTTGACCTCCTTTTGTTTTGGGGGAGGGAGAAGGTTTTGTGGTGGGGATCAAACCCAAGGCCTCCTGTGTGCTAGGCAAACCATTTATACCCTAGCCCTCCTTTTACTTTTTATTTTGTGGCAGGGTCTCACTAAGTTGCCCAGGCTGTCCTTGAACTCACTCTGTAGTGCACATAAGCCTGGAATTTGTGATCTTTCTACCTCAGTCTACTGAGTAGCTAGGGTTACAGGCCCACCACGTCCAGCTCTTCGTTCTTACCTGTCTGCACAGACTACAGGTTATAAATCAGAAGAGTGGCCATAGTAAGAATTTTGTTGTCCGGGAGCATTTCTTGATCACACTTAGGTTGTAGTTTATTAGTGACTGAGAAAGATACTGCTGTATGCCACACAGGACCCCGGAGTATAGGAGAGACATTTATTCTGGAATATAAGATGTACAGTGTAAATATTTTATACATTCAGGAATGACATGTGTTGTTTACACATTGGGACATCAGAGACTTAAATAGCTAATAATATAAAAGTTAAAGGATAAAATAAGAGGTTGAAAATCGATGACAAAATACTTCTTTATTTGAGGGATTGTTTGTGTGAGAGGGTCTCACACTGTAGCGAAGGCTGGCCTGGAGCCGACTATGTAGCTCACGTAGGCTAGCCTCAAACTCAGCAGTTTGCCTGCTCTCGGTCTTCTGAGCACTGGAATTGCAGGCACAAGTCATGCCTGGCTAAGAATGGTTCATTCCTCACATAATGAGGATAAGTTCGTCCATCCAGCATGCAAAACCTCCCGCACGAGGGCATGCCTGTGTGTTTGCCAATGTACGTGCGCATGTATGTTTTGCTGGCAGTAGAGCCCAGGGCCTTGCTTATGCTGGGCAAGGACTCTCATCACCAAGCTGTATCCCCAGTACCTTGCATCCTCAATACCTACCATAGTAAGAACAGTCAAATCAGCAGGGGGAGTCACTAAAGGTTAACACGGAAAGAATAACTGAGAAAAGTAGAACTTCAGCTGACTCTCAAGGATAAGCAGCAGTTGGGCATGTAGACTTGGGTTCCTCTTGAAAAGGACTAAGAGCTGCATCCTACTAGAATGTACCTAAAACAATTCTCCTGCCAGCCTCCATTTCTTTGAGATGAGGTTATTTTTGTTCCCGAAGCCTCTTTCATTACCCCCAGAGATTACCCAAAAAGAAATAACACCCTAAGCACTTTAGTGCCTTATTCTCTTCATTACAGGTGACCCATGAGTGCCCCAAATGACATCTCACAGCATTGCCACATCCAGGACAATCTTTATAGCTATAGATTGTGTGCAGCACTGACACACCAAACTCTTTGGCTTTAAATTCCAATGTGTGTGTATGGTTTTTTTAAAAATGTTTTCATTTAGGATTTGAGGTTTTGTATTTATGATATGAGGAAGGCCTGAAGTTAAATTTTTTCAATTGCTGGATTTCTACATTGGCTTGTAGAATGACTTGAGGAACGTTTGTTCTTTATGAATTCCCTAAAAGATTTTGTAAAATATTCAGAAAACTTAAACTTGGAACATATAGAACTTGCCTGCGAACGTATCAGGATGCAGTATTTCATTTCAGTATTTATACATGTTGCTCAGATGCAATCTTCCTGCCCCAGGGCTATAGATGTGCCACCGTATCTAGCTTGCTTTAATATTTTTAGGAAAAGTTTTGTTTTGTTGCTTACCGTGTCCTCAATTTCTTTAACATTTATAAGGATACCCAGGCTATTCCTTGAAAGGGTTTTCTTTTTTTTTTTTTTAACATTTTTTATTATTATTTCCGCTCATACAAACTTAATAGGTACACCAGTTCCCTCCCTCCCTCCTCCTCCCCCCCGACCTCCCTGCTCCCCTTCCCCTCACCCCTCCTTCCCCATCCCCCAGTGCCTCCCGCCCCAATCCCCAGAGAATCCTTTAATGTGCATGCCAGACTCTCCTCTGGGCCCTCCTCTCTAATGACGTACAAGGACCCTGTGGCATTTCCCTGAACCCTTTGAAAGGGTTTTCTTAAGTTGAATTTTCCTTTAAAAAAAAATCTGCTTAACTACTATTATAAAAAGCTTCACACTGTTCTCTCCTGTATATGCTGTTATGTTGTGACTGTGTCCTCTTGTTCATTCTTAGTATTGCTTGTGTTTTCTCTTTTTGTTTTCTTCTTCAGCTTTGTCAGAACTTTGTTCAAAAACATACCCAGAGTTTTCTCCATTCCCATGTTTATTTTCTTTTCACTGTTGTGGCCCAGTTTTTATTGTCTCCTTCCTTCTTGTCTCTACCAGTGTCAGCTAACCTGAAATTTTTCACATATTTCATTTGTTTCCAGTCTTTCTTTTTTCTAATGCATGTAATTAAAACTAAAATTTCAGGCTGGAGATGTAGCTCAGTGGCACAGTGTGTGTCTCAAGTATGTGAGTCCCACACAGCAAGTGGCTGCCCTCTTGCGTATGTCTCCCCGGGTCCACGCCTGCAGCTGTATTAACACCATGTAAAAGAAGATATTTCTACTTAGTCTTTAAACTCTTTGAACATGTAACTTGTCAAGCCACTAAAATTACATACATAGCCATTGTTCACACAGGAAGGTGACTGTCTTTCAAGAAGCGTGCCTGACCCACCCTAGAGTATGCACTGCCGCCCTTCTCTTTTCCCCTCTCTCTCCCCACCTCTCAGCATCCATGCTCAAATGCGTATTAAAACCTTTTCCTTTATTTTTGTTGAGGTTTTGGTGTATGTCATTTGTTATGTATTTTTAAGTTAGCATACGAAGTGATGGGTTTCATTATGGCAATTTCATTCATACACATGTTTATACTTATTTGTTCTTACTCATCCTCCTGAAAGTTTTCTACATGAGCTCCAACTTTGCTTCAAAAAAAAAAAAAAAGGCATTGGAGTTCCTGAGTATTATCCCCAGAACTGCAAATAAAATAAAATTTCCAGTACCATTTTATGTGTATCTCACCAGTTTTAACTTGTAACATTTTGCTGTAAATCAATTATCAGCATTTTTAACATTTCTATTATATTTTTAAATTGACCCATAAGTGATTTAGAAGCATTTTTGAGTTCTACACTTGAGGAGATTTCCTGTATATCTTCCTGCAATTTGCTTGCAACTTAATTGTACTGTGGCTACAGATTGTGGTCTGCATGACACCATTTTTCAAAGACTGGTTGAGACTTGGTTTATGGCACTTTAGCATCTTAGCTGCAGATGTGTACTTATGAAAGAAAGTTTATTCTTTAATTGCTGCATGCAGGGGTCTCTATAATGATTAGGTTGATGTCTTTAATGTTTTCGTTCAACTCTTCTATATCTTGTGTTGCTTTATCTCTTCTGTTAAGTCTGAATTCCTTTTTAATGTATCCATTAGCTTGTGTTTTTGTTTCAGAAGTATTGGCTGTTTGTTTTTGCCTTCAATTATATCTGCTTATACCCAAGAGTCTCTCATTGGATGTTCATCCTTACAATGGATGGACTCTTTCCTTTCACTTCTAGCATTTAACATTCAAATATTTCATCTTCTATAACTGATCATTACAATATCTTATCTTGAAGGTCTAAATCAGTACTGTTTCTGATAACATTCACACTTGGTAGTTTGCCCTATTTTATTTTTGGTGATATTTGATTGTAAGCTGTTTGACTGTTTTAACGGGTAGATGTCCTGTGGGCCTAAACTGGTCAGACTTTTCCTCCAGAGGAGAACCTATTCCTTGTTCTGCCCATTGCCATGGCATACTACTGATGTAAGTCTTGGCTCTCAGTAGGATCCTAAGTGCTACTTCTCTAACTTACTACTGGCCCAAAGTTCAGAACCCTAACAAATAGTCAACTTTCCCCTAGTTACTTTGCCACCATGCTGAGTCAGGCTCCCAGGGTTCTAATGATAGACAGAGAGTAGCAGTGAAGGTAAAAGTCATCTTTAGAGATTTCTGCTTCTTTTGGAATTTCCAGGAACTCTTGAACTAGTGGGCCTTAGGTAACATACATTTATGATAAGGTGTCCAATCAGCTTTGCTGGAAGCAAAAGTTCCCTGGTTTTTACTTTTATCACAACAGCATAGTGCAGTAATCACCACCATTGCCACCTATAATTATCATTGTTAACTCATGGCCACACTACTTTTTCCATATTTTCCCTACTTTTCACTCTCCTTCCACCAGATTATTTCTAAACGATGTCAGAATCTTACTTTATTTCTGTGCATGTTAGTATACTTCTAAAAGATATGATTAGCATTTCATAATGCAGCCAGGTCAATGTGTAAATATGTGCACAATTAATGAGTAAAGAAACAAATTTACAAGTAATTATAAGTTCACCATTACTTTTTCCAGTTAAAGTATTACAGATGATAAAGTCACTAAATTATTTTAAAAGGCCTAAATTTCTTTACTTGTTAGTTGTGTACATATTTACACATTGACCTGGCTTTATTTTAAAAGGCCAGACTTTTAAAAGGCACACACTTGAAGTCCTAACACTCAGGGTGCTGAGGATGGGGAATTCAAGGCCAGCCTGAATCACATAGCAAGACATTTTCTTAAAATACCAAAAGAGGAATTAATTGTGTTTGCTAAGTAAATCATGTTATATTAATTTTATCATGTCACAGTTCTTTTAAAATCGACAACCTTTGTCTCGTGCATGATAGATTAATAGTAGGAACAGGATGCTTATTATGTACCAAAAATAGTGCTAAGCTCTCTGCAGGCATGAAATTCATTTATTCCTGAAAGCGGTCCTATGAACTGGGTACTATTTTCATCTCCGATTTACAAAAATGAAACCTGAAGCATGTCAGCAATTCGCCCAGAATCTTCAAGGTAGTAAGTGAAGCTGGGGTTTGACTCTAGAAGCCATACTTTCAAACAAGCATAAGTGCTACCTGTCTCAGAAAAATAAAACAGATTTCCTCAGCCACCCAGTAAAACTGTGCCTTCTGCAAGTAGATGTGTCTGTCTGGAACTAAATAATGATAAGAAGAATTCTACTGCGGCTAAACTGGATTTGTTTCTGAAAGATTGGTAGCCTTCAGGATGTCGCTTCATTTTATTATATTGCTGCATTTGGATTTCATTATTCTAAAAGCATGTTTCATCTCAGAATTCTGGTTTTGCATAATTTCTTAGGTACACTTCATGTCGGTGACGAAATTCGAGAAATCAATGGCATCAGTGTGGCTAACCAAACAGTGGAACAGCTGCAAAAGATGCTTGTGAGTAAATTACCGTTTTTCCTTTTTCTAAGATTACTTTTTAGTTCATTATCTCGTCTTTTTGTTGAAACATGCCCCCCTGGGTATTCAGTCATTGTTGGAGCCGTTCTGGTGCCGTCGTGTATGTGAAGTTGAACTTAGTCAACATTCACAGAAACTGACAGCTAAAAGTATTGAAATGCACGGGGTTTGGCTCATTTTGCCTGCCTTTAGCAGTGTGGGCTTTAACAGTCTCCCTCATCTGTCTCTTACCAGGCAGATGTTTAAAGAAAACCTTTCAGTATGTACTCATGTGAACTAGTTGCTCACTGACCTCAAGTCTCCTGACCTAAGCAATGTCATAAACCTCCTTCCTGTTCAGCTGAGTCACCGCCAGCTGTTGTACATCTCTTTGCAGCACAGAGAGGAGGAAAGTCACCGCACACCAAGGCGTTTTCGACTGTCCATACCAAACTCTGTGCAACACTCAGGCTTACAGTTAAAATGAAGGAGCAGCAGTGTGGCATCCTTCGTCTGTGTCCCTTGTCATAGCCAGTAGAAAGAGATGCATCACACCTCTGGTCTCTCTTCCTATCTACTGGGGAGAAAATAAGCACCACAGACTTGCTACAATAAGAAAAGAGTGCCAGAATTCACAAAACTAAAAGCAAGTTTTAGGCAAAGCCGCATCACAGAGTGACATAGGAACAGGGATTTTTGCATAATTATGTAGTCAATTGACTCATTCCATTTCTCGTCACTTTTGTAAGGCATGCCACAAAGAGTATTTTGTATTTGTGTGTGCAAAAAGATAATCATCAGAGACCTCAGACCATTCCATACAAGGCAGTCAACCTCGACTTTGCTAGGCCTTTCCCAGAACCTTGTACAATTAACCTGAGCAGTTCCTGCCCTGAAGTTAGGTTTCGTTTTAGGGCTGTGCGCTGTCAGGTGGCTCACACTAACTGCACCCACACATTTTGAGTGGTTTCTTCTGTGTTTTTGTGTGCAACATCTGTTTGTATGAGAACGCTTCTCTCTTTTTCCTGCAGAGGGAAATGCGGGGGAGTATTACCTTCAAGATTGTGCCAAGTTACCGCACTCAGTCTTCATCCTGTGAGGTAATGACTAAGGAGCCTCCCTCATCTCCTCTGAGTTCTTAACTAACTGTCTGCTGATGGCTGAATGTTTGTGCTTCTGGGAAGTTGTTTCTGCCTGTGCTGTTAGATCACTGCACACCAATTTTACAACAAAGATAACGGAACAGAGGCGGTCCCACCCACCTACTTAGCCCCACTTCCATGCAGGTCTCCTCAGCACTTAAACTTTTTGCAGGCTGAAAATCTAAGCCAAATATTGTGAGGCAACAGTGATATAAAGTGTGATACAGGAAAAAAAATGGAGTCTCAGACAAAAGAGTAAAGAAAAACAATTGCAGTAATATTTCCATGAGGTACATTCACTTCCCTTGTTAAGAAAGCACATAGATAGTTCTTCTTTCCAAGAATCTGAGAAGCGATCTACTTCCATTGAAATAGAAGTTTTCAAATAATTGAGACAGGGCTCAAGATGAACATCAAGTCCCTCATGAATTGACAACAAACTTTACTGCAAAGATATAGACTCTTGCAACATTATATAAAATTGTGTATATTTGAAGTATTGAGCGACTTGTAAATAAGTAAATTTTCCATAATAACACAACCCCAAAGTTTCTTTTTTAAAATAGATTTCTCCTATGAAAATTGGAGCTCTTTCAACCTATATTATTCAGTTTTATGTTGATTAATATAGTCCAAAAAATCTATTGTTTTCTGTATTTGTAAATATAAACTATCATAATAATATCATTCTTTGGTCATAGCACGTTCCGCTTCAGTGTTATTTATTGAAACATATTTTTCCCTGTGCCTCTCCGAGTATATGTACCTTAATATGAACTGCAAGAGCTGGGAATACAGCTCAATGGTGGTGCTCTTCCCTAGCATGCAGAAGGCCTCGAGTCCAATGCCTATCACTACAAACAAATAATTATGATACATACGTTTTCCAAAGTTAATTTTAAGGACTAACATGTAACTTAGTGGGTTTGTACTTAGGAGAATTTGAAAGAAAATTTTAATATCCTGTTCCAGTCTGTAGTAGAAACTATACATCTGACAAGGGAAAAAATTGGGGGCTTCATTTTGTTTTGTAAGCCTATTTAACATATGTCTTAAAATTTTAGATTTTTTTTTTCTTTTGGTGAGCCATGAAAACTGAAGTGTTCATTTTGTTGGGTCTTGAGCTCCTCTTGGTGGCTTCTTATGGAACTTCAATTAATATGTATTTCAAAAGCCATTGCAGAACTGTTTCAGCTCTAAAATTAAGAATATTAAAATTTGTTACATAGATTACAAACCTTTCAAGGAAAGAAGGAATATAATATGTATATTTTATGTAAGTAATTTAAATATTCTAAAATCATAGGTGTTCCTCATACCATTTGTCATCTGTTAAATAATACATTCATTTGATCTTTTATTTTTTAGCTAAACAGAAGATACTATTAGTTACTAATGCTACTTTCTCTTTTGTGTTTTAACTGGTTGAACTAGTTTTAGTATTATCTATGAGTTTAGTTTATTGAACATGTAAGTTCTATGCTCTTTGGTAAGGAGAAACGCCTTTTTTCAATCTATACCTTTAAATAGTAGAAGAAATAATGATATTTCCCTCCTAGCCCACTACATCACTACACACACACACACACACACACACACACACACACACACACACACACCCCTTTTTGACTCTCCTGTGTTCCGGTTCTTCTCAACTAGGACAAGACTTCCCTAAAGAAGTCTCTCCTCTGCCTCAGTTCAACTGACTTGTGTTCTTAAGGGTGGCACCTGAAAATCAATCTACTCACTAATGTTCCTCTTAATAATTCCATTCTCTTTTAGGCTAACAAGTTCCAGGACTTTCTTTTCAGTCTTCTAGAAAAAATATCTTGTGCGTAAATGCACATCTCAAAGGTTTAAATGAGCTCTACTAGATCAAAAAATTCAAAGCACTTATTTTCTTCTTTTCCTTGTTCTTTTCATTGAAGTTGATCTGGATACTAAGGAAATGGAGTCTGAGTGTGTTCTGTAGCAGAGAGGTCTAGAGGTGTAACTCTAAAGAGAGTGCTATAGCTCCTAGGATTTTGGCCAGAAGCATAACATTGTTAGAAACTTGGAATTACTATTTTTTCGTCTGCTAAAATGATGCAAAGAAAAAGAGTTCTTCTCTTGTGCTTATCTATCTTTTACCTCCCTTTGTAATATTCTAGAAAGATTGTAAGGTGGTTACAGCATGGATGTCTTTCTCATGGGCTCATTTCTTTTCAAATGAAATTATTTCATAAACCTTAACACTGAAGTACCTGGAAATCATTAACTATTTTCACACCTATTCTTTAAGATAAAACTAGGCACTTGAGATCTTCAGTATGATAGTTTTAGATTATTTCTTATCATAAGACACCCGATAGGTAGGGTTTTCATACCACATCAGTCTTTGGGGATCACATTAAAAGAAAGCAGAAGTATAGAATGTGAGAGACAGGAAAGAAATGATAAATAGCAACACAGTCATCAGTTATGATTTTTCTGTGATCTTGAAACTGCAAGTTTTTTGTACTTTTCTGAAACCATGCAAGTAAGTTAGCATGGCACCTTTTTAGCACTAACCTCAGAGGAAATGGTTGTCAGACTGTGGTTGTGACTGTTGATGTAAATATCGCTGTTTCTGTGCTGGTGTTCTGTGTTAATGAACCTTGTGTCTTATTTCAGAGAGATTCCCCCTCCACTTCCAGACAGTCCCCTGCTAATGGTCATAGCAGCACTAACAATTCTGTTTCGGTAAGAACTCTAGCTCCACACAGCAAAGTGTGACGATTTTGTTGGTGCTCACCTGCCATGAGTGTTTAGTTACATGTGTTCAGTGGAAATACTGTCTTCTGCAGATATCCAAGGCTACTATAGCTGCAATGCAGTTTACTCCTGGAAAACCTTTTTCAACATTTTCTCCTTAAAAAAGAATCCCTTGCATTAGTTACATTTAAAGAGACATATTCCAAGACTGCTGTGGTCATTCTAAAAATATCACTCTGTCACCCCACCAATATGTATGACTGCTCGAACCAATGCAAAGGATATAAGTAGAAGTTTCCTTAAATTTCTGAATTTTTTTTAGTTTGAGGAATGATAAAGAAATGTAAGAATTTCGTAGAATAGGCATTTGGGTGTTCTTGGGCTTTGGAGTTTTCAATTTTGAAGGATATCAGCAACCATGTTTTTGTTTCCGCTATCTAAGTTTACGAATTGGTGTGCCCTCTGTTATTGTGGTACGTGCACATATTTTTGTGAATTATAAGCCTTGCCTGGATATGAAAAGCAAAAGGAACTGGCTTCCAACTGCACTTAAGCCACGCTGGTATCACATCTTTAACACAAAGTACTTTATATTTGATTTAAACTTAAAGTTTCCATTTCTCAGCACTCTCCATTTTGGATTCTAAAAAGAATTGTTTAATCAAACAGAAGCACTTACAGGTGCAAGTTTGCAATCTTTCGGGATACCCAAACCTTCTCTAATTTGCACTTCCTGAGAACTATACGAGTGCAGCAATATTGCTTTTTTCCCCTGACTTTTAACTTGCCCTCTAAAAAAAAAAAATCAACAATTTTATCAAATGAAATTATGCACCATTTAAAGATCCTCTCTAATGGGATGATATTGAGAGTTTTTAAGTAAGAGAAATTTTGTAAGAAATTGTCCACAACTTTATTTCCAACTTGAAAATAGGCTACCAGAGGAATTCATTTCTAACAGCTAGCATGTAATGCTTTTACAATGATGAAAATCTATACAGCCATTGAATTTTTCAAAATCTAAATGATTTCGGTGACTAATTTGAAAAGAGCAACAGCTCTTTTTAGTTCTGGGGTTTTTGTAATAGGCTGTTTCACCCGCAGTGACTTTTGTGTTGAAGATGCTGAGTTGTTTCTTAAGAACACATCTTCTCTCTGCTTCAACTTACCTGCTTTCTTCAGCTTGCTGCTAAATGGCCTGGGTTTGATTTTTCTTTTTTCTTTCTTTTTTTTTTTTTTTTTTGGATAACTCGACATTTCTGAGAAATGGAATAATGTATATGATCTCTTTACAACTTAAATCTAGTTTATTTTTAATTATATTGTAACAGAACACACAAATTACTTTGTACTCTTGACAAGTAAATGAAAATTTTTCTCCTGGGTTGGCTTTATTCCACAGGACTTGCCATCAACTACCCAACCAAAAGGACGACAGGTGAATAGACATCCTCTATAGAAACTTCTCTAAACTGAGCTGCTAATAGCCAATCCTTTATTAACCCTTTCCATCCCATAATGTCTGCATTTTTGGGCCATAACATTTGAGCATCAAGAGCTTGTACCATTTCATTTTAACACATTACACATAACTAATTCTCTATAAAGATTTTTTCCTCACATCCTTGTGACCATGGTGGTTATTGTAATTTCAACCTGATAATTTTATGCAGAGTTCAGCTTTTGAGGGAATTATGGGCATGCCTGTGACAAGTAAAAGAATTCATAGAATTCTAAAATCGTTTTTCGAAATGTATATCCAAGTGAACATTTTGAGGCAGTTTTCTGAAATCAAAAGTCAAATTAAGTTCAATTTGTATATTTACATGTTATCTAAAAGCCATTAACAATGAAAAAGAACATATGTACCCTGGCTTTACATCGTGATATGCCTGTGCTAGTTCAAATATGAGAAGTTAAGTGCTTTCTAGCACTAGCAAGTAACCTTCAAATTGTCAGCATTTTTAATGTATGGATTTTAGGTATGAATGCAGGGAGACTTGTTCATTTTACAGGCTGGATTGCTAAAAATAAACCAAAATATCACAAATGGTTCTAAAACCTTCAGGTTGGTTTTACAGTGACTTAAACATGAATATTCAAAATTAATTGCAAGGGGTAGAATTGTATGAGTTTTTCTGGAAGTGTGATATTAAAAATTAAATTTGATTTTGCTAAGAATTGTATAAATTAGCATTTGTTAGAATATGCTCACAGTTTAGACTTAGGATTGCATAATTGGCAACATTAGATCTATAGCTCTTTATTTTAAAACACTTAGAAATATATTCATTAGACATGGCTATCTTATAATCCCTGTCTGCTAATATGTCTCCTAAGTTCACATACCATAAAACTAAGAGCCTTGAACCATGCATGTCTTGAAGCTCTGTGTTGATTTCAAGTGCTACATTGGCAAAGCAAGGGTTCAAATTCATTTATGTCTTCTGAAAAGAGTAAAGCACAAATATAAAACTTAAATCCTGTGAAAGAAATAAAACTATTTTTAAACTCCTTTTTCGTGGTTTGAGTTACATGTAAACTTCTCAGTAGTGTATAAACATACTACTGGTTGTCATGAAAGTATTTTACAGCAGGATACCAGCCCAGTGTTCTGGCTACTTCAGGACTAAAACCTACCCTGACTGGTAATGTCAGTGGCTTGAAGGCTGCCACATGGTCCTGACAGTTTGTCCGTTATGTCACCATAGTTGGTGCAAGCTTGAAAAAATGGAAAGCATATATCTTTGTCATTATAGACCTATCCTGTTATGTTGAAAAAAGAATGTAAGTCTTTACTTTTCTTAGACAGGTCTTTTAAGTGTTCCTTCCAAATAAAAACACCAATATTTTAAAGCTATATTCATCAGAGATAGTGCTGTTTGTAGTGGTAGAAGTTTGTTGTGTCTGATTTTCATTCATTGTGTTTGGCTTTCACCATCTGACGTCCCGTTTGTATTGTGAATGTGGCAGTGTGGTTAGTAGATTAGAGTTCACTGTTTTCTTTCATAACGCTACGGCCTCCTTTCTTACAAACTCCTGTTTTATAGATCTATGTAAGAGCACAATTTGAATATGATCCAGCCAAGGATGACCTCATCCCCTGCAAAGAAGCTGGCATTCGATTCAGAGTTGGTGACATCATCCAGATCATTAGCAAGGATGACCACAACTGGTGGCAGGGCAAACTGGAAAACTCCAAAAATGGAACCGCAGGTCTCATTCCTTCTCCCGAGCTCCAGGAATGGTATGTTTTGATTGCTTTAAAATGACACAGAGACCTCCCTTCCAGTTTTCGATTTCATGTCATTTCATATTACCGCCTGTTTAATATATTCTTTGCTTTGTTAGCCGAACAGAATCCCAGTCACTCAGTCCAAGAATTCTCAATCCTCAGCATCTGGTGTGGTGCTAGTTAGAGTTATATATATATACACACACACACACACACACACACACACACACACACACACACACAGAAAATAAGAACTAGAGACAAGTTGGATGTCTGGCTTCAGATCAGGCAGAGGTGTTATTATATTTAGAACAGCATTTTAACCCAAATGTACCTTTTTGTCCCTGTCTATGCTTTTCATGTTCACCATACCTCACCACCACCAGTTCAAAAAAAAAAAGTTCATAAATAACCTCAAATGCCCTGATCCAGTGTCATATGGGATTTAAAGATTCAACATGTTTCACCATTAGGAGGAAAGGCAGTACGGGAGCTTTGTCCTTTGCCTTGGCATTTCTTCAGGAATGCCTTCTTTGGGCTGCAGTTAGCTCAGAAGTAGATGCTTGCCAGACACGTCCTGGTTGCCATCCACGAAACCAGAGACAGAGGGGAGAAGAGAAGGGGGAGAGACTGCCTGTTCTGTTAGAAAAGTTTGAGCTGGGAAAGCAGCCGAAGTCACCCAGGTTTTTATGCCTTGTTTTTTAACTGAGAGGAGAGATGTGTATCAGCATATATTTTCGTGAAATCTATTCCTGCCATTATAATTTTGCATAGTTCAGTTATTTAGTTTTTAATGTTCATGATCTTACCTCTGATACTTTCCCAATGTCTACCAGAAATCAAGAACAAAACAGATAACTTAATGCCTGAGTTTTGTCTCGTGTAACAAAGCATAACCTGCCAATCACTGCAATTGTGCCACACACATGCCTCAAAATACTTGACTGTAGCTTAATGAAACCAAGGATATTGAGTCCACAGACATTCCTAGCTGCCTTTCGTTTTTCTCAGTATTTAGGAGCTTTCTCCATTAATCTCTTTTGCTTGATTGCCTCTTTGTGCATTTTCCCCCAAATATTCTTAACTTTAAAATATTGGAGTGGATAGGGATTTCAGATGCCATCACTTTTCACATGGGGGAACATGGCCCAAACAGAGAAGCAACAGCCTGCCATCTGGCACTGTCTTTCAGTCAGATCTTCAAAAGTCAGTTGAGCAGAAGCAGGAAGAAAGCTATTTCTAAGTCATTTTGATGCCACAGTTGCTCCACCGCAAGGCTGTAAATGACATTTACATCTTACAAAATGTCTGCTTGAGGGTTCTCGTATATTACGGGAATTTCTTCAAAATAATTATGTGCAGATTGGAGCTTGCCTAGCGTGCTCAAAGTCCTGGGTTCATCCCCAGTACTGTGTATACCCAGTGTGGTGGTGTGAAGTGTGTGTCCGTAACACCAGCACTTGGGAGGCAGAGGCAGGAGGGGCTGGAGTTGGGAGTCATCCTTGGCTACATAGCAAGTTCAAGATCATGGCCGACTCAAGAGAAAAGAGACATAATTCTGGGGGGTTTAGAGGTTACTATACAGATCATGAACTCTTTGTCCTCTAAAAGGATCCTGAGATAAAGCAGACTGGTTTTTTGTTCATGGGCTGGTCGTTCTTCCTACTGACAAAAAAAATTACAGCAGAAAGTAAGTCTTTTATACGACCTTGAAAGCACTCAGGAAGATGAGTTTGAGACCAGCCTGAGCTATGTAGTGAGTTCAAAGTCACTCTGGACTACAAAGCAACATCCCGTCTCAAAATTTTAAAAAAGCAATAAACAGATAAGCATATCCTTATTCTCCTTTAACCAAGAGACTCCATGGAAGAACGATCCATTGCTAAACAGTGCTAAAGGTATAACAACCTGAAAAAAGTATGACCATTGATCTACCTTAAATGGATTGGAACACAGGCTCAACTAGTCTGAGGCAGGAACTAGGGAAATCCAAGCTGTGTGCTTCCTTCAAAGTTTCTTCTTTCCTTACTATAGCTCTAGATACCTGATGGAGACTAAAAGAAAGTCTGTAGGGGGCTGGAAAGATGGATCAGTGGGTAAATGCTTGCTGTACAAGCATGAGGACCAGTGTTCAGATATCCAGCATGCATGTAAATGCTAGCACTTGGGAGGTGGAGAGGGGATCCCAAGTGCAAGTGACCAGATAGACTTGCCAGATCAGTGACCACTCGATTAAAATGAGAGACTTGCCTCAATATTAAGCTAGAAAACAAGTTAAGCACCTGATATTATTCTCTGCCTTCTGCATGTGCATGCATGCGCACTTACCCCCCCACACACATGCAAACACACATGCATACAGCTGTAACACCATGCTATATTCAGTGTCATTCCTTGGGTGCCGTCTACTGTTTTTTTGTTTTTGTTTTTAGAAAGGTTCTTTCAGTGGCCAGTGAGGTCCAGGGATCTGCTTTTTCCACCTGCCCCATGAAGGGATTACAAATCCACACCAGCATATCCAGCTTCTTAAAAAAAATGGTTCTGGTAGCTGAACTTATTCTTCTTGGAAGCATTTTACCAGCTAAGCTATCTTCCCAGACCGCATGAAGGGACTGAATTCAGGTCCTCACATTTACAAGGAAAGCCCTCATGACGCCATATTCTTTAAAAAAAAAAAAAATAGGGTTGGGCTGGAGAGGTGACTCAGGGATTAAGCCTCTGCCTTGCAGGCAGAAGGTCCTGAGTTCAGATCCCAGATCCCACATATAGATGCCAGGCAGGAACGGGGGTGGCCTGCGTTTCTGGTCCTGGTAGGGCGGAGCCTGTGAATCCCGGGGCAGAGTAAACAAGGAGGAGGTGGAGGCGTCCATGGTGGTTCCTGAATTCATCTGTGGTTCTACACACACACACACACACACACACACACACACACACACACACATACATACGCACCCGCACACACACACACTTGAATAAAAAAATAAAATAAAAAATAAATAAAAATAGGGTTGGGGATATTTCTGTTGGGAAAGTGCTGGCCAGCATATCCAAGGTCCTGGGTTTGTTCCTCAGTACCACATAAACTAGGCGGGGGGTTCACATCTCTGATTTTAATGACCAGAGGGTAGAGGCAGGAAGATCACAAAATCAAGGTCAATCTGGGCTGGAGAGATGGCTCAAGGGAGACTATGCCTTGCAAGCAGAAGGATCTGAGTTCAGACCTTGGATCCCATGTAAAAACATCAAGCAGAAATAGCAGCAGTCTATACTTCTGACTCTGAAAGGTGGAACCTGGGAAATCCCAGAGCAAAGGAGATAGAAGCAATCCAGGATGATGTCCAGACTCACTCTTGGTCCTCCACAGTGCACACTCTCTCTCTCTCTCTCTCTCTCTCTCTCTCTCTCTCTCTCTCTCTCTCTCTCTCTCTCTCTCTCCTACACACACACATTCACAAAAATAATAATGATAATATCACAAAAATAATAATGATAATAGGACTTTAAGAGCCTTCCAGATCACTTCCTGTTTATAATGAATGCAAAAGAAAGTATGGATAGAGCCTAGCAAAATGGCTCTGTAGATAAAGGTGCTTGCTACCAAATCTGATGACCTGAGTTCAATATCTGATACCTGCATAATCCAGTGCTTCATATGGTGCAGTGGGAGGCAGGAAAATCTAGAAGCTCATGTACACAGTACAGCAGTTAAAATAAGAGGGACCCGGCCTCAAAAACAAGATGGAAAGGCTTTTGAAAAGTTGTCCTCTGATCACCATACACATGCCATGGTATTCACCTGCACATACCCCACCCCACACACAAATAAATGGAATAAAATTTTAAAATGCTAAAGCTACAAGGACAGAATAAAAAGAATTCACTTGGCTGAGTATGGTACCATATATCTGTAATCCCAGCACTTGGGAGGCCAAAGCAGGAAGATTGTCATGAGTTTAAGACTAACCAGGTCTACATAGTGAATTCTAGGTCAGCCTGGGCTACGATATAAGACGTCTCAAAAAAATTAGATTCTCCTGAAACTGCATGATTTTAAAAAAAGAAAAACTGGCTTTAGGCTAAAGAGATGTTAAAACACTTGTGTAAGTACAAAAGCAAGAGTTGGGATGCCCAGATCCCATGTAAAATGTTGAGTGAGTGTAGTAGCCCACCTGTGATTCCAGCCTGAGAAGGAGGAGACTTAGAATCCTCAGAGCAAGCTGTGGGTTTGATTTGAGACCTCATTTCAAAAAGAATAAGGTGGAAGAACAACCAAGGATGATTCCAATATCAACCTCAGGCATGCACACACCCTACACAATAAAAATGGAAAAACACAGTTTCTACAATAAATATTTCGCAAGAAAAAAAGTTATAGATTGGAAAGAGCTTTAAAATATTAAAGGAGGAAATTATATACTCCTAGATTTGTTCCAAGATAATCCAGAGGTCATTAAGATATAAATAAAATGATACCTGAGTAATTATTAAAGCTGTGTTTGTTTTCTAGGGTTCATTTTATTATTTACTTGTATATTTTGAAATTTTCATTAAACACTCTGAAAGCAGTCTATTAAAGATATTGAAGGTATTTCCTGGTTAAATTTTTCATTTACTGAAGCAGGCTAAAGATGTACTTCAATAGTAATGCACTTGACTGGCATGTACAAGGTCTTAGATTCAGTCCACATTACTGGGGGAAAAAGTTTTCCATCCAGGCATGATGGGACATGCCTATAATCCCAACACACAGGAGGTGGAGGCAGGAGGATCAAAATCATCCTTGACTATATAGAGCTACTTGAGACTATCTCAAACAAAAAATTGTAAAAACACTGAAGAAAGCAAATGAGAAAACATATTAACTAGAAAACTCAATATTGTAGAAACATTTCCTCCTACATTATTTTTATCAAGGCATTTCCAACCAGAATCCCGATTTTGAAATTGACAAACTAATTTTGAAGTTTACATGGAAATGCACAAGTACAAGAGTAGCAAAGATGCTCTTGGAGAACAAGGAAGGAAGTCTTACTCAACCTGAAGATGTAGTGATTGGGATAAAATATGCATGTAAAACTGCTCAGACCAACTGATACATAAATAGATACTTTATGTGTAGCTGAAATAGCACTGTATAGCAGCGAGGAGTTAAAAGTGTCTGGCTTTTAAGCATGTCTTACTAGAACAATTGGGTATCCATTAGGAGGACAAAAGAAAAAGCTTGAACCCCTGCTTCATACCATAAGCAAAGATTAATCTCAATGCAATAAAAACAAAATATGAAAGACAAAACTGTAAACTTGAGGAGGTAATACTGGAGAATATCTCCCAAGACTAGGAAGAATTTCTTAAGGTATCAAAAATACCATTTAGAGAAGAAGAAGTATTGTCATGGGAAAAGGGGGGATAGGATTAGGGGTTTGGGTGTGAAAATATCACATATTCACTGTGTTCATGTATGAAACTATAATGGATAAAAATAAAATTTAAAATACCATTAAAGGAAAAATGGATTATAATTATAGTTTTCTGATCATGATTTTACCAAAAGTCACTTGTAGCACATTTCCAGTTTTAAACTAGAAATTGCTGTGTAGTAGTGGTACCATTTATTTAACATCTGTTGTGTGCCTGGTATTACTGTCAGGACATTGACCTTATTGATTCTAATCTTTTGCAACAACCAGCCAAAACCCTCTGAGAGACATGGCTGATAAAATTCTAGCTAAAATTATAGGTTGTAATGCCAGACCCTCCCCATTCTCCCTTCTTTCTACTTGTGTCGTTTCAGGAAAATGACATTCGGTGTGCCATTACAAAGATTAAGCAGGTTAATACATGGAAATTTCCTAGAAATGTACCTAATGCTAATGCTAAGTACACAATACCAGCTAATGAGTAATACAGCCAGGTTGCAAATTAAGCCTGTCTTGACTCATCCTATGATCATTCTACTGAATGTCATGAGCGTGTGTTGAGGCTTCTAACCTTTGTTATCAGTTATCGTGGGCTCAAGAAGCATAAGATAGTTACAACTACTTATGCCTGTGGTTTGAAAACATTTCTTGGAAATTGTTATGAAATCCTAAGAACAACCTTTATACGAATGATTTGAAGAGTATCCATGCTGTTTTGTGTAGTCCTCAAATGAATTTTCTTTTATGAACATCAAGCCATATGTTGACTTTGTTGGGGGTTTTTCTTCCTTCTTTGTGTACTAGGAGAGTAGCTTGCATTGCCATGGAGAAAACCAAACAAGAACAACAGGCCAGCTGTACTTGGTTTGGCAAGAAAAAGAAGCAGTACAAAGACAAATATTTGGCAAAGCACAATGCAGGTAGGAAAAAATACATCTGTTTCTGAGACCGGGTTAAACATCTCCAAGACCTAACTACCCTCTACAAAAGGAACTCAACACATAAGTCCTCTCCTGAGAAATGAGAGATTTAGAACGTGCTGAATCCCTGGGATTCTTTCCTCCCTGTTTGGGACTGGCCTTGAGTAGACAGCCCCCTCTTCCCCTCTCCTCCTGGCCCTTGGATGGGGCCCCATGAGAGATATCTAAGTGCAAAGGTGCACAGAAACAAAGGATTCTACAACTGACTTGCCAGGGCGCAGGTGATAGGGCACTGACTTGGTGTTTCTGTGACTCTTCATCTTCCCCCATGGTGTGTGCAAGCTCTGAAAGCCCAAGGACATTGTCTAGACCTTCCTTAAAGTTCACATTTTTGTTAAAAAATATTTAAAGACCATACCAAGAAATATATATATAATCTGTCATTCCAATTTTCAAAAGACTCACAGGATATTGTCTAAGCTGAAACAAAATGTACAGTGGTGTACCTAATTTCAGTCCCTTGTAATAGTGACTCCTTTTATAAGAAGTGTTTTCTGAGGAATGTAGTGTACTGATACTGGCATTACATTTGTTCCCAAGGGTTCAGAAATAACTCCAAAAAACATGTAGCCCCCAAAGTCAAGTGAATCCAGCTCTATGTACCCAAATCAGCAGTGTGTTTTTGACAAATACAAAGCACTTCTTTGTGGCATGTTATAGGTACATAGCATTCACTAGGAAAAAATTATCTAGGCCTTCCAAATTCTCATTCCTCAGTCAACAATACAGTGTAAGCATTTTTGCAAGTGTGGTATAATGCAGAATGTGAATGTCCATCTAGGTTAAGTTGAAGTGATTCAATTAAATGAGAAAGCTTTTCCTTCCCATTAATTAATTGTACAAATCTTTACTCCCAGTTAAGTATCCTTTGTTTCTTATTATGCACAAGTGCAGAGCACTAGCCTTGTAATAGCTTTTCCTTTGTTTTCTAAGGAGAAGAAATATTTAACACAGACTAGCTAAATAGAATCTAGCAACTATTAATTATAAATGCTCAAGCAATATCATTCAGAAAATTACTCTGCAGCATCAGCAGAACATTGCTTAGCCCCACATCACCAGATATTGCCAAGTCCTCTTAGTTTCTAACTTAAGAGCTTAACACAATGTAACCATCTCACAAGGAGATGTGTTCACCGTAGGTAATATAAAAAAATCATCAGCTAGAGTTGTAACTTGGTGGTAAAGTGCTTGCCTAGCATATGCAATGCCTTGTGCTCCATTCCCAGGATCAAAATGAAAAACAAATGATCTAGCTTAATTTGTAAGTTTGCAGTTTTAACTGATATATAAATATCCACAGCATCACAGTTCATTTAAACCCAGAAAAGCAAAGAAGTGGCTGGATTAGGCCTGTCGCTGTGTCATCATTAGCCTCTTACTCTACTGATCGGAAGGCATGTAGGAATAAGCATTTAATTTGCAAATATTTCTTCATTCAGCTCTGAGGATAATTAAGTGAATTGATTGGAAAACTAGACCTCTAAACTGAGACAAAGAATCAGGCAAATCATTCATTTAAGAATTTCGCCAGAGAACCAATGCAGTCTGGTGGCCAGTAATGTGGGCGGTTCACTTTCTCTCTTTTTTGAGAGCAGAATGTCACTGTACTCCCTCCATGGTACCCATGCTGATTGCCAGTGGTTCCGTAACGTTCTGTAAACATGCCTCTTGAACCGAATGGGCCACACCTGAGCGTCGGCACACCTAAGGACTTAGGCACATCACTCTGCAGCTGTGGCCTCGCAGCCAAGGAATTAGATTAACCAATCAAGGTGGATCTAATTCTGAAACTCAGTGGATCTGGGGTTCTTTTGTCTCACCGCCCATCAAGGTTGATATAAAAGACAGAACATAGTTCCTTTTTCTGTCATTTGGCAGTACACTTCCTATCTCAAAGCACTTACCTAAGTTCTTCCAACGTAAAATGAGAACCACTCCCTTTACTTGTAGAGGAAGAACAGGGGACCTACCACTACCACTCTTGATATTCTCGGTGTTTCCTTAACCTCTTACGTGGTGACCTCTCCTGCGCATCTGAGTCTTCCTTGTCATGTTCAAGGGACAGTTTTACCTGTCCACATTCGTCTCTGCAGATGAGCCTGCCTTTGAAAGAAAGTCTGAGCTTCCTAGAAGTAAAGTCCTTGCGGATCCACTTAAGCTTCTTTCTAGAACTTTGTATTTATCCTTATCCGTGATTTTCTAGTCAGAATATCACGTTAGGGGTTCCCTCCCCTACGGAGTAATCAGTCAGGAGCGCCCCTTGTATGTTCTCTGGTTATGAGAAGGTGGCCAGCTTTATCCTGAAATACACTTGCCTATCTGGCATTCTTCTGTCAGCCATCTCTTCAAGGTCTTCCACTTGATCAACCAATTTTGCTAGTTTATAGCAAGAACCATTTAGATCTCTACTTTACCAGAGCTTGGGAGCTGGGTTTTTATCAATTGTCTGCTTTAGCTAGGATGAAGTTTTTCATAAGTTACCACATTAGTGCCCATATGAAGAATTGCTCTAAAAATGTGAAAAGCAACTATCAATTTCCACCTAGGTAAGACAGATGCTTTGAAAACCTGGAAATACCATAGTCTTTTGTACCAACAACTACCCAGAGGGCTGAAGGGCCATGGACCAAACTATGTCTTAGAAGTTTCTGGCTTTTTTGGAAGTTGGTTATAAAATACAGCACACTCTTGTTTCTTCCTGTGTTACCCAATAAATCAAAGTAAGGTCATCATGTGTTTTGTTCCCCAGTCCGTGCTGTGAGAATTCATCCTTTATTGATAGCATGAGCTAAATCTATTAAATTTGGAAATTGCTTATATTCATTGTAAAAACAAAGGTTGACAACTTGGTTAATAGTCCAGACTATGGAAACAATAATACCAATGAATCATTTCCATTTGTGTTACCAGGAAATTCCCTGTACCTAGTTAAAAGAGAATTCCGTTCAAACTGTGTGGCCTACAGCCCACATCATAAAGTTGCAGCCTATTAACTGAACTTGATTTACAAAGAAGTTACGTTCACACACAGCATATACGATAATTTTGTTGCTACATTTGGAAATCGGGCTAAGTAATATAAAACGTTGGGAGGCAGACTTCCTGGGAAAAACAGGGAATGTAGCATCATTCAGCCACTTCCTTTCTTAGGGACTCCAGTTGTTGGTGTTCCTTTGAAATGAACACTTACTCTCCAGTACCCCCCTTACTCACCCATCCTCGTTTTGTGCCTGGCTCACTTCTTTCAACCACAGTAGCTGCTGGTCACCGCAGGCATGAAGCTTATACTCTGCCCCAATGCTACCAGTGTATAATGCCCTTTTAAATTATAGGGTAGTAGTTTTGGGTTTTTTAACAGTGTTTGAAGATGTTTTCAAACTGAGACAAGGGTTCAATGTTAGCAGCTTTTCTATGCTTAAATACTTAAAGAGTCAGGAATGTTGAATAGCTTACAAGGAAATCAGAGAAATATAGGCAAAGTATGCCAGACACTATTTCTGAATAGATTGAATTGTGTATGATATGTGGACTATTTACAGCAACTATATTTTTTGTAACATGTGAGATTTTTAACCACCTGCGTTTGATGCACCAATTATTATCATGCTGCTAGGAGGTCCCTCAGTCCCATGACTCCCAAAAGTCGTGTTTAAGTTAATGTAACTAAACTTTTAAAAAAAATAGCAAGAATTTCTTTTATTCATTTTCCTAAATGTAAGCTGCCAGAACAGTGATATTTAAAGGACCTGAAAATACCCTGTGTTTTTTTTTTCCACACATAGGGACTTAGAGGATTTCTGTAGTACCAGTCATTAAGTATGTTTAAATTACAAATTAATAATTAGCTTTTCAACCCTATCCTTTATAAAATATAAAGAAAAATTTTAATTTTTTTATTTTTAAAAATAATAAAATCTAATAAGCATACATGATGAGAAATGTTAAGCAGTACCGAAATACACAAAATGAAAAGCACATGTGTGCTCCCTAGAGAGGGTTTCTCATAAATTCCTACATAAAATTCTACACGTATGCTAGTACATAAAATCTCCTGGCTTCTGTATGAAGATGTGATTGAATTTTTATTAAAATGAGTTTGTTTTGTAGTGTGACTTATTTACCTTGTGTTTAGAATATTGCATGATAAAGTTTATTTTGTGCTTATTATACTTTTATTTTACTAATATATGAAAAGTCATATTTCAATGACCCCTGTGCATTTTTCATGCTGTCTCACTCCCAATGGCCTCTGTGCATGTAAGTAACCTGCCGAATGACTATGCCTCTGTGTTTTTGATGGTTTCATTTTATTGCAATCTTTTTTTTTCAATTGACAAGTACCTTAAAACCTTTAAAAGTTCAGTCTTTACGTGTTCTTCTAATACTCCTTCTATGTCTTCTTTTAAAATATCTTTTTTGTATTGTTTCGCAACCCTATGACCACACGGCCGTTTTATTTGGACCAGAGTAACCTCTTCATGCTTCTCATTCATGGCTAAGAATCTAATGTTTAATGTATCTGTTCATCTGCTTGTGGTGTCTCGATTGTGAGTCTCTAACCTTGTGTGTTTTTAAGAACTGACAAAGTCTGAAGTAAGCAGGACTCTAGTTAGTGCTCTGTAAAGGAAGAGGGACGTGTGTACTTCCCAGAAAGCCTGAGTCACCATCCTGCTCTTTCACGAGTGCTTGGTTGTTTTTATAGATTAAAATGCATCATCACTTCTTTCCTAAGCATACTCGTTCTTGGTGAAATATTGAGCAGGCAGCAGGTATAGGCAGCAATGTCATGTGCACTCCTGCTTTTAATTTTGCAGTTCTCATTCCGTTGCCACTGCAAAACAGCTAGCTAACTCTACCGTAATGAGTCCCATATTCATTTTAATTTTGTGAGCATGCCTTTCTGAAAACATTTCTCAAGTCTAGGAGATTACTAGAGAATGTAGTCTACAGATTTTTTCTTCAACCTTTCTAGAATCAAGTTATCAAAAGAAAGTAAATGGATCAATACCCATTAATATGCACTAACTCTTACTTAACCATACTGTTTCTTTATCTATTTTGAAAATGATGTTTTCTTACTCATTTGTTAGTTTCTGATCTGTTGGCGTTCTGCATTATCTTATTTTGAAGTTATAGTTCTTTACTATTAGGTAGAAAACAAATATTAAGGATTGAGCTGATAACCACAATCATGTGGCCATTTTGTTTTAGGAAGCAAAAGCCTTTTGAATGATGCAGTGAAGCAATCCAGATTCCTTCATTATATTGTGGAATCAATTTCATTAAATTATTTCAACCCCTGTAAAATCCTTGGCTAATTCCAATTTAAGAGAAAGCTTTGGTGTGTACCTGATGACAGTGCAAAATGCCCATGGGGAGAAAAACTTACAGGAAACCCAGATGCACGGTTTAACCTCATGAGAATTTTCAAATGTAAGAATCAGAGCCCATTGAACCTCAACGGCAGTGGTCAGGCAACTTTTCCATATTGCTTGAAATTCTTCTCGTATAGTGTTAAGAGGCAGGCTTCAGAAACTCCCCTTTTTCAAAGGTTTCTGAATTTAGACTCCCCACAGTTCTTTCCATCCTGTCCATCCTATTTATCACACGGCTGCCCATGTTTTGGTTGACATGGTTTCAGGGCCAAAATGCATGCTTTCTAATTACAAGCCCAAGATTTTCCATCAAAGATACCTGAGTTACAGTAAAACGTGTGAAGTGGTCACTGAAAAGCTTGTAAAATCCATGCAGAACTTGACTTCAAATTACTTTAGCATGCCACCTTCATCAACTTGAAAAATGTAATAATAAACCAATGACGTTAAAGGCCAACTGACCATTTACTCCTCAGCCGTCTCTGGAGGAAATCTAGCTGACCCTCATTTCATTAACTTTAGAACAGCATGTGGCTTTGAATGAATCCAAATAATTTATTGACTGGTACATGAAATATGTGCAGTATCCTTTAGACTCAGACTTTCATGCATTTGTTCAACATATCTTTGGATCTTCCTAGTTCTAAAATGTATTTTATTTTCATGGGTTCGCAAATGGTACTTTTACCTCTAGTAGCAATATGAATTAAATTACATGTAAGCTACATGCCAAAGCTGGATTCATATTTTTAAGGCATGGTTTTACTGTAACTTAGTTTTTTCAGTAGACTTGTAATTCACTTCCATGAAATATCCTTTCTCCAAACTTAACCTTTCTTCTAATTCTTTGTATTTTAGTGTTTGATCAATTAGATCTTGTCACATACGAAGAAGTAGTAAAACTGCCAGCATTCAAAAGGAAAACACTAGTCTTGTTAGGTAAGTTTAACTACATAAGTAGCTTATTTATTCTCACCTTTGAGACATTTTACAAACATTAACAACTGTTACTTTTGCCATTCTTTTCAAAAATGACATTTTAGGTGCACATGGTGTTGGGAGACGACACATAAAAAACACCCTTATCACAAAACACCCGGACCGGTTTGCATACCCTATTCCACGTAAGCAATGGATCAATCTCTTTGGATTATAATTTTCCTGTTACTTTCCTAGCATGATAATTAATGTATTTTATTACATAAATAATCTCACTGTAGGAAATTCATAAAGTATAAAACAAGAACAACAGAAAATAAGCTAACAATCTCATTTTCTTAATAAGTAGAAAAATGTTTGCTATATACCTGTCTAGACATCTTTTTTTTAAGTTTTTTTATTATTATTATTTCCGCTCTAGACATCTCTTAATGTAAACTTGTATGAATAATCTATATGTGTTATAATGGGGACCACAGTTTTAATCTCATCCATTTTGCTTATAACCTGATTTTTTCCAAGTATGTGTTACTAACTTTACCTAGATGAATGATTCTTCAAAAAAAATTAAGTTTTAATAATTTTATAATTTTTCTTTGGTATAACCATATTTCCTTTAATCACTGCCTAAATTACAGACTTCTTATCACTTTTAAACCTCAGTCAATGGGCTATCTGTTGTTACATCTGTAAAAATATTTTAATTTCATTTGCCATTCTAATCCTTATTCTTGATTTCTTGTTCTTGTTTCTTCAACTATAAAATAAATAAATTGTAGAAAAGATTCAAGAATGCATGTATGAAGCAGTTTTCAGATGGTGGATAAATAAATAGTAGCTACTTAACCACTGTCATTTTATTATTATCACTATTATTCACGAGTTTAACATTTTAATTCCCAAAACCAGGTAGATATTAGATCTTTGTTCGGGGTATGCAGAGCAACAGGAATAGCTGGACATAGTGGCACTTACCTATCTATGCTCTGGCGCTGAGGAGACAGAGGCAGGAGGATTACTGCAAGTAACGAGTTTGAGGGCAGCAAAGGCTGCATTTCAAGACCCGGCTTCAAAAAAAAATCAACAAAAAGAGAAAATGTCAAGACTGGCTTCTTCCTGCTGTACCCACAGCAGCCTTCTCTGAAGCAAGATCAGTGCCACTTTCTGGTATTTGTATACCTGAGGTTTACACAAGAAAATTTTATGAAATATAATTGCAATTGGTGTTGCTGAGGTTTTTCTAGTTAAAACATGCCGAAATGTTCCTTCAGTTCTCCTTACATCTTTGTCATGAGTACAGTGAGCTTAACTAACATGTAGTTTCTTCTTAATCATGTGTTGGCGTCTACATTCTTAAGTGTCCACTTAGCTAACTTGGTCTTAAAACTTACCTTTGATAAAATGAATTGTGTCTAATCTCTGAAATATTTGAGCTCAGATGTGCATGTAATATACATCACCTGAGATAACTGTATACCATCTTCTGTTTTCGAAGTATCTGGAGAAAGAATTTCTCTTTAGTTATCCATTTACATTTCAATGACACTTGGCAGTTCTAATGGTCTAAACAGCAAAGGGGAAATGCCACCACTGGCTCGCATCCATGCATGTAGCATAGAGTAGCATAAATTTGTCCTTGCTCAAGAAAGGAAGGAAGCAATGCAGAAAGGACTTTTCTTCAGTGTGACAGGTATCTATCTGAAAGAGCAACTTAAAAGGAAGAAAGTTATTGGGCTCATAGTTTCACAGGTGACAGTTCATAGGTGACTTGCTCCATTACTGTGACCTGTGGTGGTGCAGAACAAAGTTAGTTACCTCATGGCAACCAGGAAAAACAGTTAGATAGGGGGTCAGGACAAGATCTAGCACCCAAGAACCTGCCCTCAGAAGCTTAGTACCGCCTCCAACTAGGCTCCACCTCCGAATGTTGCCTTTATCCCTGCTAGTACCATCATATTATGGATCCATAAGTAAATTAATCTACTGACTAGATTAAAGGCCTTCTGATTCAGCTACCTCTCAATGACTGTATCCACCATGAGCTGATGAGCTTTTGTGGTAGGAAGATATTTTTCGTCTAAACTATAGCAACAACATCCACTGTCTGGCCTGAGGAGACAGTTGTTGCAGAGTATTCTTCAGGCATATGCTCAGGGCGGACAAATCCTTAGTAAGTTCTGAAGCCATACAGTCTCTGTCACAACTACTTACCTCTGCCACTGTAGCACGAAAGCAGCCATAGACAGAATATCAGCAAGCAGGTCTGAATGTGTGCCTGTAAAACTACAGGATGGGAAGGCATAGCGGCCCACACTGTAACCCCAGCACTTGGGAGGCTGTGGCAGGAAGGTTGCCATAAACTTGCTATCAACCAGAACAACATAGCAAGTACTAGGCCATCTAGGATTATGTAATCCTGCCTCAAAAAAAATTAAAGGCCATATCAGGTTCATGAACCACTTTTCCACCTTCTTAGTTCTATGATAATCAGGGCTATACCTTGCTAAGGTCATGTGTTTTCCGTTTGATGTGCTTTTTCTCTGTGTTATTACATTCTCCTTTGTGGGATGTCATAGATTAGCACTATCTATAGAATGTTCTGTAATAATGATAGTATTCAATATCTGAACTGTCGAAAATGGTAGCCATTAGTCCCTTGTGGCTTTTCAATATTTGAAAATGTGACTACCAAGACTAAGGAATTCAGCCTACCATTTTTATTTCATTATGATTCATTTAAATTTAAATAGCCATGTGTGGTTTTTCATTATGTTCTTTCATCCTTCTGCACAAGACTCAAGTATTTTAAAACATACAATAAGTCATGTTAGTCTTTGGCCAGTTTTTGTCCTCCTGGGATGACCCATGAAGCCAAATCTAACAATTAATATGCTGCTATGCACAAATAAATATGGTTTCTAGAATTTGGTTCTACAACCTTACTGGAAACGAGAGCAGGAGACATATGCTAAAAGAATCCACGGCTTTAAAAAAAAAAAAAAAAAAAACAGTGCTTCATATAGCTCAGACTGGTCTTAAACTTGTTATCCTCCTACCCACACCTCCAAGTGATAGAATTGCAGGTATGTGTTCTCATGCCTAGTTTAATCTGACGCTTTTAAGAAGCAATTAAAGTATGGGGATACAGCTCATTGATGCAACATTTGCCTTCTACTACAAGATTCTGGGTCCCATCTCCAGTATGACAAAAACTGAATACATAAGAAGTGATCAAGTTTGGGTAGGTTCATTGAGACTGTATTTCATCAATGCAATATTTAAACCTCTCATGACATGCAACATTACAGATACAACCAGACCTCCAAAGAAAGATGAAGAAAATGGGAAGAATTATTACTTTGTATCTCATGACCAAATGATGCAAGATATCTCAAATAACGAGTACTTGGAGTATGGCAGCCACGAGGATGCAATGTATGGGACAAAACTGGAGACCATTCGCAAGATCCACGAGCAGGGGCTGATTGCAATACTAGATGTGGAGCCTCAGGTAATGCCCGGCTACCCTGAATCCACTCCATCCTACCTGCATGCTCATAAGCTCAGACTCGGAAATCCAGGATGCATCAGGATTGGGGTCACATAATTTCATAAACCACAAAAAAATGAGTAAGCCTAGAATGGGATGCAAACTCACCAGTCACTAGACTCGGCATGTCTTTAAGAAGCCTCTTGTGCAGGTTAACGTACTCAGAAGTGTCTGGGTGTCTTGCCAGGAATCCCACATTTACCTGACCACAGAATGAAGCTCTGGCACTTAGTTATATAACAGTCCCCCTTGCTCTCTTGGTATGTAACTCAATCTTGACCATCAGAGCATCTACAAGCATCTTACGTTGATTCATCAATAAGAAACTGATCGCGAGGGCTGGGAATGAAACACAAGTCTCATACTTATGAAAGTAAATATGAGTGAGCCCCAGTTTCTGGTGGACCAGGGAAGGAGAATTGAAGCTATTAGGGGAGATACAGTTTGTAGAGGGTTCAAAGAGGAACAAGATGGTACAATTGATTAGATGGTTAGTAGATAAGTCTTACACAAGAAGCAACAGAAATGTTGGAAATGGACTGGCATCATACTAGAGTAATGGTAGGACTTGGGTTTAGCACACACAGCAAAAAAAAAGAAAAAACAGAAATGTTGATGGGCTCTTTTTTATATCCAAGCTCAACCCATATACCATGAAACTTACAGCCTAAGGGGAAGGATTTGGAAATTAGACAATCAGAGAAGGTTACAGGGGAGGTTTATGGGTATTCTGCCACAGTTTCTAAGACTGATCCATTCCCCAAATCTTTCATTATTAGAATAGGATCAGTGTAACACTGCTGAAATGCCCCTTTCTGAGCAGGCTGTACTTCATCAGGAGACCTAGGTTCCTGTCTCGGGCAGGGAAAATCTCCGTTGAAGGGCCACTGCATGACACTTCATACCCCCCAGCCATCCCCAAATCTAGAACAGAGTACATAGTCAGGGTGTGCATGACCTGGGTTCCAATGGATACATTTCTGGCTCGAAGATTGTAGCTCATGGCCAGTAGGTTTTCATCCATTGCCACTTCATAGCACCCCATGGCGTTCTTAAACTGGAAACTGGAAACCACAGTAGGATCTGGTCAGAGGCTTGGGAGGAAAGCAACAATAGAGTAAATGCTGTAGTTTACTTGACTTAGTAATTATCTTGGACCTATATAGAACTAAATATGATGATGTGTAACAGAGATTGACCTTTGTTTAACTACTAATCCCTCCTTACTAGGGATTGGAAAAATCTTCTGGCCAGGGGTGGCTAGAGGCAAAGTCTCAATCCTGGTCCTGGTCTTCGACATCCTCTCCTTGGGTTCCACACTGGTCTTCACCTGAACGTCGTTTTCTGCTGGTAGTAATGTCTCTAGCAGTATGCTGGCTGCAGGGCTCCTCAGATCCCTCTGCATTTCCTCAGGCCACTTCCAAGGGCTTTCTTCCTTCCCTGCTGCTGCTGCCGCTGCCACCGCCGCCACCACCACCACCACCACCACCACCACCACCGCTGCTGCCGCTGCCGCTCCACTCATAGCGCCCAGTTCTCCCTGGCCCCCCGCCCTTGCACAGCCATGCACTGCCCTGCACTGCTGAGCGGGAGACCCATCAGGACATCCGCAGCAGATCCCCATTGCACTGGGCCCCGGCCGGCTGGGCGCACTGGCCCCTGCTGCCCTGGCTGCTGGATGAGTTCACCTGCACTTCTCTTCCGCTTCCTGTGTCCCCACCTCTCACAACTGGGACCTCTCAGCTCCACAGGCCCCTAAGGGCAAGCCCAGGCATCCCGGCCTCTGAGCTTCCAGAGGCTGGCAGCCCTGGGGACAGGGGTGGCCTGCTCCCCTAATTAGACTGCTTGACCACTCTGGTCCCATGACCACGCTGGCCCCAAGCTCTCTTCCCAGTCTAGGTTCCTGTCTGGCCGCTATGTATGGCAGGCAGTACAACCAAGGATGTCTGCAAAGTCTATGTCAACAGGGTTGCCCTGGGCCTCCCTGCCCGCAGCCCACCCTCTCCAGGGCTGGGAACAGCCCTCACCCCGCTTTTAGGATTCCCGTGGCCATATATGACTTACCTTCAGGAAGAGTCTTGTTCTTAGCACACTTTCCTTCATGCCGCTCTCCCACCACCGCTGGTTCGATTGAGGCCACTGCTGTGTCTCACGGACACTTCAATTCAGCACACGTACCAGGAGCTAAAATTATAATTCAAAAGACTAGCCAAGGATGAACTTACTTCCTCCCTGCACCTCAGAAACTATCCAAAACGCAAGAAAGTGCCTCGTAGCATTTTTTCAGACCTTTCAACTCTAGTTCAGTTGAAGTCTCTTTCCCATACGCGGCTCACTACTATCAGTGCTCAGCTTGTTCAGGGCAGGCCTGATGCTTCGTGCCATCTTAGTTTATTTCAGACCCTTAAGGCCAAATTAAGCAGTAATACTCAACCATAAGATGCTGCAGGCCAACTTTAAACCTAGAAGATCATGACAAAAACGTTTCACTAGTAAAAACAAACCAGTAACCTGGCATCTTTCTTTTAAATACTGCTTTGTATTTTGCTGAGCATTATAACTGCTCCCCTATTCCTTATAACCCTGTGAAGTGATGTCAGGATCTCTTCCGTAGATGAAGCAAACAAGGTTTAATGTCATTTTGATTAACCAAGATCTTAATAGCCAATTGAAAGTAAGATTGAAACTTGAACCCTACCGGGTTTTCTGCTTTTGATTAATAATAAACCCTAACCTCCTTTGCACTGTGCCATACTACAGCAGGTAGTCCTGGACATCCTAAGGTGGCTCATCTTGTACGTTGTTGTACATTTTAAACCCTGATTTTAAAAACATGGAAAAATCTCCAGGATAATGAAGCCTGAAACAAAGCTATAGAGTTCATTTCTCATGTAAACAAAGCTGTGTCTGAGGACAGTAGTGTGTGCCCATAAAGCAGAACTGTCACCTCCAGCAGTCATTCAGGGCTTAATCAAATGGTCTTTGTTTTTAACTCTATTCTGATCTGCCAGTTCAGTGCATTAAAAAGTTAGCACTCAGGAAACTGAGGCAGGTGTAGCAGAAATTTGAGGCCAGCCTGGACTGTATAATCAAACACTGTCTCAAGAAAGTGAACAAAAGCAGATTATCTGTGGCTTTGCTTTTGCCTGCAGAGGGAAAAGTAGCATCCAGGCTTACTAGGAATCTAGATTTCCAAACAAGAACAGGCACTAGAGTGTAGCTGAGTTTTAGAGGACCCGATTAGCACAAGGAAGACCTGGATTCCATAGGTGATATTAAGACCAAGACACAAAGCAAGAGTGAGGCCATGTTGTTAAGCTGGTCTTTGTCTCAGTGGGGCTACCGTGCTCTTCTTAATTCCTTAAACGTGTGTACAAGAATGGCTTGGCTCCTTAACCTTGTATAATTTGTAGCTTTGCAAACTACATTGGTCTCACACATACCTGAATCGTGGGTTCTTGGGGCCAATGCTTTCTTTTTGTTTTTGAATGATTTTTATTCTTTTGTTTCAATACCCTGAGAATAATTCTTTTTTTAATATTTTATATATTTGTGTGTGTGTGTGTGTGTGTGTGTGTGTGTGTGTGTGTGTGTGTGTCGGAGGGCACTGTGTGTCCCGGTGGAGGAACAAGGAAGACTTTGGGAATCCTGGATTGCTTCTACCTTCTCCTTGCTTCACTCAGGGATTTCCCAGGCTCCTCCCACCGGGACCAGAAGTGCAGGCCTCCATTTCCACCTGGCATTTTCACATGGGACCTGGGATCCAAACTCAGGACCTTTTGCTTGCGAGACAGAGTATTAACCCCTGAGCCATCTCTCCAGCACCCCCCCCCCAGAATAATTCTTGACCATACATAAAAAATGAATTTATTTCCATGAAAGAGAACTAAAGAATTACCCGTTAAGTTAATGGTTCTAGTATGACCACAGCAACTATTTAAATCTAGTGTTTTCAGTGATCTTTCTAGAGTATGTGTATATTCTCTCTTTCTCCCTCTCCCCCTTCCCTGCCTCTTGATTCTTTTCTTTCTCTTCCCCCCCCCACTCCCCTAGATCCAGAAAGAGATTAGCCCATGAATATTAGCAAATATGTCTCACCTTGAATCAGAGAGGAAGGTTTAAAATTCATCCTTAACTCAGCTATTACCTGAGGGAGGGAAATCCCTATGGCCGGGTCAGTTTCCTGTTCCTAAAGGGACTGAACTTCAGCCAAGGTGAACTTGAGAACTGTCAGTAGAGCAGGGAATGATGACAGAGATGGTCAGACGAGCGAGGAAATGGGCGGTAACTCTGCTGAAGCTATGAAGCCAACTAAACCAAAAAAAAAAAAAAAAAATCATAGGATCTGAGGCACCCTGGAATTTTGGAAAATACAATAATATAGAATAAAAATAGGAAACACACTATGAAAAGAACATGGAAGGACATAGACCAACCCCAGGAATGACTGTAGTTAGCACACATTAATTTGGCTCTGAACTTCCTGGTGACAAGGGCTAAAAATGGGGAATCAAGGCCTAGAGCTGATTCTTGAGCCCTGGAAATATTTGGCAATGTGATGTACATGGCCTTCCTTGATGTTCCATGCAGTTAGCTGTGGAGTCGTCCTCCTGTATTTGAAGATGTAGACTAAGGGCATACATGGGCAGTCTATAGGGAACTAAACTTGGGTTTTCCAACAAGCGTGTTTATTTTTGCTAGTAACATGACAACAGACTAGAACCAAAAACATGTGAAGCATTGGGTGGCTAGCCCAGTGAGGTTGAACAGAGGAAACCCATGTGCCAGCTAGGATGGCATTGTCTGTGTACCCGTGGGTTGTGTTCAACATAAAGGCTGTGTGTGCTTCCATCTGGCACTCGGAGAAATGTTTCATGGAGAGAATCAAGTTGTATGTTTCTCCATCTCAGTTGCTCGTGAGTGTGAGTGCACGTGCTTACACCAGGGAATAGAAACGTTTCTTTTTTTTAATTTTGTATTTATTTAGTGTGTGTGTGTGTGTGTGTGTGTGTGTGTGTGTGTGTGTGTGTGTGTGTGTGTGTGTAGGACCAAGGGTGACTTCAGAAATCATCCTGGATTGTTCTACATCCTTTTTAGTTCGCTCTGGGATTTCCCAGGCTCTGCCTTCCAGAGTCAGAAGTATAGGCCGCCACCATTTCTGCCTGGCATTTTTACATGGGATCCAGGATCTGAGCTCAGGTCTTTCTGCTTGCGCGGCAGAGTCTTTTTTTTTTAATTTTTTTAAATTTATTTATTCAATTCTGCGTGTGCGTGCACGCGCACGCGTGTGTGTGTGTGTGTATGTGTGTGTGTGTAGAATCACAAGCGAATTTGGGAACCACCATGGACCGCCTCCACCTCCTCCTGTTTAATCTGCCCCAGGATTCACAGGCTCCATCCTACCAGGACCAGAAATGCAGGACGCCCCCGCTTCTGCCCGGCGTCTATACGTGGGGTCTAGGATCCGAACTCAGGACCTTCCGCCTGCAAGGCAGAGTCTTAACCCCTTTGTCATCTATCCAGCCCTGAACTGGACATTTCTAGATGAAGATCCCGGGTCAGCTCAAATGGGTTATGTGAGGACTTTTTCATAATGTCTGTTCCTTGCTAATATCTTCAGTCACAAAACCTTAGCAAAGAAATGGGCAGTAAACTCTTTCAAAAGTGTGTGTGTGAAAGCTCGGAGAACCTTCTTAGTAGGGGACCATGAGCCTGTAATTTGTTGAACAGATAAGACAGTGGACCAAGTTCCCTAACCCACCAGAAAACACTGCGTAACCAAAATCCAGAACTAGACTCCTGGTGCAAGCAAGGCTTGCACTCTAAAAGAAAACAAGCCACTTCTGTATCACATCTCTTCCTACATGCCTGCATGTTGCAGATACCAGGAGAGCAGCAGGCTGTCTAGATGGATCCACTCTTAACAGACAAGATAAATGTTAGATTTACTGTTTTGCATTTTAATTGGATCATAGAGACAATTAGTGATGTACATCATACTGAGTAGGAAACTGAACAAGCCATAGCCCTTGGCCCTTGAGATCTCCCTGCCCAAACTTGTGTTTCCAGTGTGATGGGACATACAACATGGACTTTACAGAGAAACTGCCAGTTGTGACGCATGCTTTAGTGCTTGGGAAATGGAGACAGCAGGACCAGCAGTTCAAGGTTTTCCTGGGGCTGTAGGTCAGTTGGTGAAGTGCTTACCTAGCATGCACAAAGCCCTGGGTTCAACCCGTAACACAGCCCCTCCTAAAACAGGACGAGAATAAAAACAAGACAAGGCAAGAGGACCGGAAGTTTAAAGTCATCCTCGGCTACCTGAGACCCTGTCAAAAAAAAAAAAAAAAAATCCTCTCCAGACACTACGTTCTTTAGGATTACTCAGCCAAGTAGAAAGGATAATGGCAAAGAGGCTAAGAGGGCACTTTCTGGAACTGGAAGTTGTTCAGGAAGGCCAGGCTACCTAGGAGATGATGCAGAGGAAAGCTGAAGAAATTAAACATGACCCTTTCGTGAGGGACAGACTTGATCTTCCTGCAAAGGAGTATACATTTTATCCTGAAGCGAAGAGGCAGCTAGTGAAGGATTCTGAGCAGGGGAAAGACAGAGTGCTTTTCAGAAAGATCGTTCTAATAGTACATTGGTGTATAGAGGCAGGGAATCAGTCTGATGGCTATGTATCGCTATAAACAAGACAAAAGACCCAGAAATCGGAAGAGAAGAGAGCAAAACGATTTAATAGTCATGTGTTTTAGCCTCATAGATTCATTGCTGTGCTAAATACATGACCGAAACAGTTGAAGAGAAACGGGCTCACAGTTTCAGGTTATAGACCATATGGAAGGAGAGTCCATACAGCATCAGGCCTGAGCGAACTGGCCACACCACAGCCACAGGAAAAGCAGAGAGGGGCATAGTTTCTAACGTGCCAGTCTGTCGAATACTGAACCAGCTTTCCATCTCATCCACTTGCCCAGGGAATAGTCCCACCCGTTATAGACTGAGTCTTCCCATTTCAATTAAATAATCTTCCAGAGGCTTGCCTTAAATAAGTAATTTTCACAGATGTACCTGAAGGTTCAATTCTCAATTGTGAAGTTGACCTTTTAAAGCTAACCTTCCACACCATCTAAAAAGCAAAATATATAGGCAACCACATAGATATGTTCAATTCTTGAGTGAAGAACGGCAAGAAGCCTAGCATAGTGGTGCACATGTGCAATCCCAGGCTGAGAACAGGAGGATGACATGTTTGAGGCCGGCTTTTACATACCAAGATCCCAGTTTAAGGGGAAAAATATAAACTAAAGAACAACAAGGTATTTACCCCTGGTCCTATGAATTATATGTCTGTCACATGTGGCTTGAATGCCTGGACGTGGTAGGTTTTGTCCTGGGGTAGGTGCTGAAAACCTCCAAGGATGTCGTGGCTTCCCTGGAGAAGTGCAAGAGCAATGACCCTTCACAGAATCCATCCTTGGGCATCTAGTCGCAGCCTTCCCTTACATCTATGCAGACTATTCTCACGCAAGTACAGGCTTGGTGGGCATTGGAAGAAAGGGGCCTCACAGGTCCTTCTCCCTTGACTGCCACATTCTCATGGGTCAAGACCTAGGCCACAACTGCATAGTGCCTTTAGTGACAGGGCTTTATGGCTGCCGGTGGGCAAGGGTATCTTTCCCCTTGAGCCCTCCAGGGGCCCATCGTCCACAGGCCTGCAGAGATATAAGCAGCCCACGCACTGAAAGTGGCTGGCGTGTGCTGTCCCTCATTAGCAAGTTGCAGTGTGAAATGGAATGCAGGAGGGGGGCTCCCAAACAGTGCAAAGGTAGCCTGCAGGCCCAAGTCCCTCCCACCCCCACATGCATTTCCCATCAATTAAAATTCAGGCTTAGCTATTCATCAGGCTTAAATGAATGTTAACTAACAGTGTTAACTTTCATATGAAGAAAAATAAATCCAGTTAAGCCATTAGATTCATAACAAAAACATCCAGTATGTCGCCTTTTGTTTTCCAAGAACTGTCCTTCAGAGACGAGTAATGCGCATCGCTTACAGAGTTGGTGCATTTAATATTACTTTGCCAAACATTTGAGCTAGACCTTGACTTTTCAGTTATGACACTTTAGTGGCTCGTTTGCACATTGTGTCAGGTATTTCTTCCTTTCAGTCTCTCTCTTCCCTTCCACACAGGCACTGAAGGTCCTGAGAACTGCTGAGTTTGCTCCTTTTGTCGTTTTCATCGCTGCCCCAACCATCACTCCAGGTTTAAATGAGGTAAGAATGAGCCCATGTCCCCCAGAAACCCGCACCCTGTGATAAGGGTCCATGTGTCCACTTAAAACCCAAGCCTCTCTCACCGAGCTAACTAAGTGAGCTCTGCTTTGACCTTCGGCCGGCAGTCCAGTTTCCAGAGCGTGCAGCCCTTATTCAGTATTTGATATTAGGCAACTTGTGTGTGTGCGCGTGCGTGCGTGCGTGTGCGCGTGCGTGCGTGTGTGCGTGCGCGTGTGTGCGTGCGCGCGCATGTTTCCAAGATCCCAAACTGCTGGGCAGAGTCCAACCTCATCCGCCGCCCAGTCCGCATTTGCGGCCGAGAGAGCTTGCGCGCCCACATTTGCGGCAGAATCTGCTCTGATGAGATAGAAAGTGGACTAGAACCATCAGTAGAGCAGCTTGCCGCCTTACCAATACATCTGCTCCTAAAGTACGGAGGGGACCCTCAGCTCCCCAGGACCGAGGGATCGCAGGCAGCCTCTGCCTGGTGGGGCAGCCAAAGAGCTTTAAGGAATCCGCAGCCTCAGCAGGGCTGCTTTAGTTCCCCGCTGCTTGTACAGACCCTTGGAGAATACCAAGCCTAGAAGCAAGCTCTCCGGTGCTTGAAAGTTACGTGGTTCCACACTCGCCTAGCAGGGACTGGCCCGGGTTCCATCCACAGCACATGAAAGCAGTAAACCCCGGGGTCCTCAAGGCAGCCCAATTTCAGCAGGTGCCAGATGCTGGCACTGGTAAGACCTGACTCTGTTCAGTCCTTCATGCCCACCCAAAGGCTCTCTGTCGCTGAACAGTTAGGGGTAGCAGCATGTGCCTGGCCAGTGTAACAGCAGTGACCTCTGTGGAGGGACCTCGTGCACAAAGTTATCTTGAAGACCACTTCTTTCACAAGTTTAGAAACCTTCAGAGCACTCTTAGCTATGGTCAGTTCACATCAACCTACACTTACACTATAGTTAAGGCTTAGAAGTTGTAGGTACATTTAAGGACACTTAAATACTTGGCCTGGCCATTATTATTCATCTCCTCAGTCTTTATGTTTTCTGTCCTTGTGTTTGCAAACGGCCATATTCTTTCATAAAAGTGTACGCTCCCATTTTATTTAAATCCACAAAGCATGTTTGAAATTCTGCATTGTACTTTGTGTTTATCCTGGGTTTTCCATGTCTTTTTCTTGAATTATCATCTTTGTTTTATTTTTGTTTGCCTGTTGTCCTGCCGTTTTACAAACTTTCTATAGCTGCCAAAATGGTGCAGAAAACTGCCTGTAAGTACCAGCTAGGAAATGATGAAATACTGTGTCTTTACTGGATGTAGAATGTAGACACTTTGTTCCCATGAATCCTTGCATTCTCTGTTAGGATAAAGGCATTTTGTTTTCACTGAGCTAAACCCTGCTCACATGTGCAGACAAGCTGTTGTGAAAGAAGCGACTGACAAAGAGTCCATAAAGATCAAAGAAAGAGAAACTTAAATTTTCCATAACAAGAACAGCAACAAAACTTTGATGCTTTCAACCATAGCTGTTCTTGAATGTTGGCCTTCTGAGTCAACCATAAACTGCTAGCAGTTTTTGAGATATATATCAAAACAGAACCCTCTAGCCCAGAGAGTGACTTCAGAGAAACTGGGTCTTCAGGAACTGGTAAGAAGCACTCCTGGCTCTGGGGTTTTGCCCTGCTTATTATGAAATCACGCCACAGTGAAAATACTATGCTTTTCAAGTGCAAGAAGAACACGTGTACTGAAGCCTTTGGAAGGTGATGAGTGATCGGGGCCTTGTGGGCACTGTGATGATTAACACTGAACTTCAAAGCATGCCATACATATCTTGCTTTGGAATTCCTGGAGAATGTGACAAATGCCGTAGGCCGCCCAGATAGAGAAGGTCAAGTTCTTGGCTGCTCCATCATCCCTTTGCCCATCATCCCTGCACAGGGCTGGGATAAAATCACCTTTTGCCAGAGAGCTGTATCCCTACCGCTGAGGCATCTCCCCAGGTAGCGTCTCTTGCAAATAGCAGGAAGGACCCAGGAGAAGGAATCACCCTAGGCCAGCACACTGGATGGGTACCTAGCGCTCCTTGGTCCCTGAAGTCTCTGCAGCTTTGATTTTTCTCGTATAATCTGCCTCTGTCATCCCGGGTCCCCATTTCCTAGTACAATTGCCTAATCTCTTGACAGTAGATTTAATAGTTACAAATTCCTATAGTGGCCAGCATTTATTAAGTACTTACTGTGTACAAGACACTATGCTTAAAAAACTGGGGCACAGCAATGGCAGTTTATGCCATAGTTGCTAATCAGATATTTAGTTATGAGAGAGAGAGAGAGAGAGAACAGCAATTAGAACTACATAGCAAGACCCTGTCTCCACCTGAGATGGGGAGGCACATATGTATATGCATGTATTTAAAACTTCAAGCAATAGCTCACCTATGTTCGGCAGTTACAGAAAAGGGGAGGGAGGCGGTTTCTAGTTTCCCGTTTGAAGTTGGCCCTTGGGAGTCAGTCTGGCCTAACAGTTTCAACCTGCGCAGACACCCAGGCAGGCTTCTTTCTCATGGCTGTTACGACACCCCAGCCTTGAAAGGGCTACTGGTGAAACGCAGGATTCAGGGTGGGCGTGGCGGTACATGTCTGTATCCCAGTACTCGGGATCTGAGGCAGAGGATCCCAAGTTCCACAGCATAAAGTCTGAGGCAAGTTCTGCCAGTCTGCCAGTCCATGCTGCTACAATGCCTCGAGTCCAATAGCTTCCCTAGGGCTATTTTCCTAAGTGTTCCAAGCCCTTGTGAACACTGACATTTGCCTGACCACTTCCAACACAGACCAACTTGGGGGACTCCTCCGATACTCATTGCTGTTGTGCTTGTGAAATAGCCTTCTTCCAGCCATTTTCAGTCACATCTAAAAAGCTTTCGCCTCCAGCACCTGCCGTTGTCATTGCTTTCAGAGAGCATGCTAAACCTTTATGTAAACAGGGAAAAAATACAGCGTAGTAATTCATCATTCAAAGGCAGGGGCTTACTCATATGAACATGCCTGGCTCAAATGAGCTTCAGCGTCCAAGGGGGTTAGACCAAGAGCTCAGCCAGGTGACAGGTGACCTGTGGGCCTGGCCTAGGACTATGAGGGAAGAGCAGTAGCCCCTCACCCCCCAGTGACCATGGGAATGGGTTCCATTAGGCCGGGGGGGGGGCACGTGTTTGCTGGAGTGTCTGTTTGTTGTGGAGAACTTTGTTGCATGTCAAGCGACCCCACCATCACAGGACAGCCGGCTCGGGCTCTGTCACAGAGTTATCTTGTCCTTGTACCTTTGTGTGACCGTTTCTGACACCAGAACGAGACAAAATGCAGAAAGAAAAAGGCCGTAGCTGACTTCGGTTTTCTCTTCGTTCCTCCCATCCCTGCCACCCCATACAGGACGAATCTCTCCAGCGCCTGCAAAAGGAGTCCGATGTCTTACAGAGAACATATGCACACTACTTCGATCTCACAATTATCAACAACGAAATTGATGAGACAATCAGACATCTGGAGGAAGCTGTTGAGCTTGTGTGCACAGCCCCTCAGTGGGTTCCGGTCTCCTGGGTCTATTAGGCCTCTCCCCAGATATCTGAGCATAACTGGGAGCCACCTTTTATGTGGAAAAGCCTCTTTGTTATCGGCCTTGTGTCACCAGGTCGTGGTCCCTAGAGACTACCTAGTTGTAGTGTGACCTACATTTATAATTATTGTCATGTCCGAATAGATAGGAGGAGAAAAAACAATTACACACTAATTTAAAGAGACAGTATCTTTTTTAATCAGTTCTCCTAAACTTTAATAAAATGTATCTTTAAATGTATGTATTATTCAATCCTTTGGAATGTTATATTTTTGGAAATCATAGCTTTTTATTTCCAAGGCCCCTAAAAACTGCACAAAATAGATGCTGCTTTCTATAATCTATTTTAATAATAATAAACAATGATTCTGTTACCTTCACTGGGGGTGGAACACTACATTCTTTTTAGAGTCTGATTTTATGGATTGGAATATCTTTCTTTCCTTTATTTATTTGAAATAATTAGTGTAGTGATTACAAAACAGTCATAAATTTTTAACGGCCTTTTTTCTTTTTTTTTTTAGAATAGTATTTTTTTTAAGTCCTTTATGTAACATCCAGATAATGTGATACTGTCTCTTTGAAGCACCCTGTAAACCTTTTAGAGATTTGAAGTTGGGTCTTGACTCTTAATGCATGTGGACAGTCGCGAGCGTTTATGCTGTCGGTGTGTCTGTGTTGGACAAAACAATCTGTAATCTACAACCAAGTACATTCCGCTCACGGGGCACACCCAGGGGAATAAGAATAAATTGCTATTATGACTAAGTTGTAAACCTATGCACATCCCTTGCATTTCGGGCAACTTTATAAAAAAAAAAAAGAAACTGATTTTTATTAATAATAATCATGTAGTGAAATGTGTTTGTAATTTTGTCTCAATTTAATTTGTTGTAAGGTGGGAGGGGGTATTGCTGGTTTCACCATTTCAGATCTGTGTTGTCTAAGAGTATTAACGTTTTAATTAAGCAAAGAAATGCGGATTTTTAATCTGTATGTAATTGTTTTGAAGTACCCATTTAAAAAGAATATACTGTGCAATGAAGAAGCCAGTTTAGGCACTTGGCTATAAACTAAATTATTCCAGAAGAATAATCTATAACAGCCCTGTAAATTCCTTTAAAATGACAACCAACAGGACAGTCTGGCCAATTTTCTAAAAATATACTTCCTTTTCTGTGTTCAATAATTAAATGCCTTTGGGTCCTTCATTTCATTATAGGTTGCTTCAGGTTTCCAAGCCGATAATCTTCTCAGTTCTGTAATTCGTGAGCTGCTCATTGTCCCATCAGAGGCCCAAGAGTGAGAATCAGCAGGGCAGCGAAGCAACCCACCTGGGCCCAGCTTGGACCACATCTGACTGGCATCTGTGGTCGCTCCTTCCTCTTGCTCTATCCCTTGGCACAGGGGAATCACCTGTCTTGGTTGTTTTAGAGACAATGACCATTTCATGCCTCCCCTCCCTCCTCCCCTTCCCGCCATGCAGTCACAGAATCACCACAGGACATTCGGGCTGGGGTTCCCAGACGCTCCAGAGGTTAGTAAAGTGTTTCCCCTTCGCATGCGAGAGTTTGAGGCACTTACGGGACCCTGCGATCCTTTGGAAACACGCCATCACTTCTCACTGCTTGTGGTCAGACGGCGTCCATGACTTTGTGCCTTGGTGGGATGTGCGCATGTGTTGTGAGCTGAACGGCTCTCCTTGAGGAACGGAGCAGAGAAGGCATTTTGGATGTGTATTCCTTTCCATTCTCAACACCCCACCTCCCGACTATCATCATGTGACGCCGATCGGTTTCTGTTTTTCGACTGTTCTTTGTCAGTGGCCGCATGGATCTGCACCTTACTCACAAGGTAGTGTGTGAATGACTTAACATCCTGACCCCACAGTGGAGTGAGCAACAACCACACTAGAGACAAGCTTAGCAGTGGGCTCCCACTCGGTGGAGAGCCCCTCCACGAGTCGTTGGGGCTGATCTGACTGATGAGCATCATGCCCGCAGTGGTGCTGCTCATCACGAGCGGGGCTCTTGTCGCTGGCACGGTGCCTGCTCTACCTCTTTCCCAGTGAAGCACAAAGAAGATCACAACTCAATGTGGGCAACGCAGGGGTCCCTCTCCCTGGCAGAAGCCCTCATGCCCACAACCTGTCCTTTTCAGACCAAATCTCCAGAGATCCTGACAGTGCCCATCTGCAGCCATCCACCACCATGTTCCTAAAGGTGGAATGAGGCGGAAAGCGAGGCCAGCTTAAATGCCCAGAGCCCCGGACTGAGACAAGCCGTGGCCATCTCTCCTTGCTGGCTTTTTGCAGGCTTGGCGAAGTAGCTGGCAGACATCCTTCCTGCCGTTGTGCAGATGGAGAGCCTTGCACCTAGAACACGGTGACTTCTCTAATAGGTCATCTACTCTTTCCCGCTAGCGCACATCTCTAAAGCAGTGTCTCTATGACCTAACAGAAAAATACATTTCCCAAGTAATTTCAGGATGTTGCCATTACGATCTGTTCATCCACTAAGCAATCAGAGGAAATTGCTAAAAAGCTTCTTTACTGCCCCATTCCATCAGCAGAACAATTTTTCCCTCTTTCAAAGACCAGTGTGAAATGATCAGATCACTAAACCAGAGGCCAATTGAAGCATCGGAGAGCCGTGTGAAAGGTGCCCTCCCCCACCCACTCCCACGGCAGGATGGAGAGTGTTTCGATCTGTCCAGTTCTTTGTTCAAAAGACAAAATGTCCTGACTTTCTAATCATCAGGCAGTAATTACTTCACACGCACAGCATATTCCTGTCTTGATGGCGAAAAGGAAAATGTCACTCAATTTAATTCATCGAGAAGTTTCCCAGTGTCGAGATAACATTGTAGCTTTTTAAAATGTAATTACATGCAGCTCCCGTCAGGTGAGATAATTTAAAATATCTACTTGGAATGGAAAAGAGATGGTTGACCTACTTCTGGCTATTTTGCATTCAGAAGGTGTTCTCCCGACCCATCCTATTGGTGGCAGAATATCTGAGGCTATGCGCAAAGAAGTACAGGAAGTGGCCCTTTGCCTGAGTCCAATTCCTTCTCGGGTTGCCCGAGCCCACTAGGCGAGCAAAACCTTCCTTTGAAGCTACTATTATCTTCTTCAAGCCTTTGATCTTAGAGTTCTTTCGTTAGTTTTTTAAAGATCACTTGTAAGTGTCACTTCATTAAAGCTTCCAGTCTATTCTTTGGAAAGTTCAGTCAATTGAGCCACCCACCAGGAAGCTGGACCTGTGGAGATGTGCAGAGTAGAAACTGCCCCTTAAGGACTGAGGCCGTTCAGAGCATGTTCTTGTCTCCCACAGACATTTTTTTAATCATCTCAGGCCGGTTTCTTAATATGGGCAAAATGAAGGTTAGCTTATCCTAATGCCACTGAGAACACCGCTTGGCTAGTAAGTTCTTCATAAAAACATCTCTTTTTGCAAAGAGGAGCAGGTACATCGCCATGAGCATTCCACAAACAAGCTCCTTGTTCACAGTCCTTGTCTCTCTTATTTCAGATCAGCAGGCTAGTGGGCAGCTCGTGGTGGTCATTTTTTTTTCAGAAGCGAATGGCAGCCAGCCAAGTCCATCCTCTTAACAATGTCGAGGCTCCCTGTGGCCCCTGAGCACCTCTCTCGCTCTGCGCCTCTGATTAATTCTTCTTGAAAGACGCCTTGCCTTTTCATCACTCTCTTCCATTTGGGGGGCACTGGCCCTTTTGGAAATAGGGTCTCCCAGTCTGCTTGTTATCTCTGACTAGAGGACCTTACTCACTCATGAGACTTAACATGTGTTTCAATTAGTCATTCCACGGGGACTGCGCACATCTGTTTGCCTTAAAGCTGGAAAAGCGGGGAGTCTCTGATTGCCCGTTACTGAGTTCAGCTGTTCTGCTCATCTAGAAGTAGGGACAGGTGGACGAGTGTTCCAGTGACAGCTGCAGTGCAGAGAGGGCAGCACCATCTATGAAGCAGACACCCCCACACCCACCCCAAGTCTTAGATCTTTAGTGAAGGGAGAAAATCATGCATTCCCACTTCCTCTCACCCAACCCTCCATCCTCCCTTGAACCTGTGCAAATGGACCAAGCAAAAGAAAGCTGGAAGGAGATGTTTGCAGCCACGCCTGAGGCCGCCTTTCTAGCCCCAAGCTCGACTCCATCTCTGTGCGGAAATTCACCAGAATTAGATCTGTCTCTCTGACATGTGACAGAGGACAGCCTAGAGACGATACATCTCTGGGAGACAGATTTGTGCTTGGGAGTAGAAACGGGCATTCCTCCACAGCGGGTGGCTCGCCTGTAGTTTTCATTTGGCAGACACCGAGAATTGGAGGGCTGATTTCCGGTCTTAAATGTTGCCCAGAACATCCTCTGTGCAGGCGGGCGATGCTGAGACTTCAAGCATCAGGTTTCATTGCAGTGTAGGCGCATAGCCATTCGGACTCAGTTCTGGGGTGGTATTGCATAGTTTTGCCAACGTGTTCTTTCTTTCTGTATGTATTATTGCCTTTTTATAAAAGGTTTTGAAGTATTGTCTCAGTGATTAAAAAGAGAGAGAGAGATGTTAATGGTGGTTGTATATTTCACCGTATCCGATTGTAAGTATTCGCAGGGTACAGCAAAGCCTTAGCTTGCAAGAGGAGCTGAAGGGGTTGGAAGGGTTCGGATTCTCTGTAAATGTCCTGCTTTTCTTTCTCTCTGTGTGTATCGATTTACATGCCTTAGCACACACCCTCCCGTCCTGATCCCTTTGCCCTGTCGCAGGAACCACCACAATGCTGGTGCATCGCCAGCACGGTACAAGTCGAAACCCTAATCAGTTATCTCGTGTGACAGGGGACGAAGAGAAACTCCATAGTATTCTTTGTAGAATATACATACCTGTAGGATGCTGTGTAATGAGAAACCATAGAATTGGGCTTTTGTCATTTCAAAGTTGGAGAAATGTATGAATAAAATGTATAAAACATGAAAAGGCAGTTGTCGCCTCAGATTTCAGGCCACACAGGTTGGGGACAAACAGCACAAAGGGAAGAGGAAGGATGGTCTAGCTTCCCAAGTCCCTTGGATGACTCAGCCTCAAAGACTGTTGTGTGATCCCTTTCCCTAAGATGTAAAAGAATGTCTGCCCTTCCCTGTCGGACACCAATGACAAACCAACATGCAGTCCCACTAAAGTCGCACTTAGGGTATCAGTGAGTTTATTGGTCTTTTTTACAAAGCATGAGTTATCTCGAAACCACATTAACAGAAAGTCTCACCCCGTCATGGATGACAATTTCCCCCTAGCTGCATAAATGGAGTCTGCCCATCAGTGAACGTTTGACAGTAGATACACTCCAGCACTCCCTGAAACCACCAGGCCATGTAACATCTGGACAGAATCTCATGCAGCTGCCTCAAAAGGTCAAGGAGAGAATGGAATCTCAGGTGAGGGTCCTAGTGAGGAAACATTGACAATCAGCAAATCCAATTTGAGGGTCTCTTGGTCACAGCTGCCGCTGATGTCCATTATGCTCAAAGGTTATGGTTATGCAACCAAGATTCTCCCCCGAAGGGACACACCAGATGAGCAGCTCCTGCCCCCTCCCAAAAGAGCCTGTCCCAGAATCCTGATGTTTCATCCTCAAAGTCTCCATCTTCAGCCTTGACTGTAGACAACTGCAGCTTGCACTGAGATGCAGAACCAAAACAAGTTCCAGTTTTTCAAAGGGGGAGGGAAGAATTCAAGTTGTGACATCTGTTCGAGATAAAAGTCTAAATTGATTTTGGTGACATAAGCATGGCAGCTTGCAAAGTATGTCCCTCATTTGACATTTGTGTCAGAATTCATAGGAGGAAGAGGATTGCCATTCTGCTAAATGCCTTCGCTCTTTTGTGGGTTAGCTCGAGTCGGGGATGTGGTTTCTGGGGTGCTCCTGCTCACCTAATGGGCACAGTCCTTGCCCTGGCACCAAGCTTTGTCCAAGAATGTAGCTTCAGAGACCCACACTTGCCTCTGTCACACACATCCCAGGACAGGTTCTTGCACTCAACTGGGTTTACCCAATTCACTTGAAGACTTAAGAAACCACGATCCATGTGACCACAGCAAATACATAGAAAAGTCTAAGTAAGCCCCATTCAGCCACCACAATTGAACCTCTGGTTTAGTAAATAATAAACTTTTTCTCTCTCTCTCTTAGGCAATCACCAACTTTCTGCCTATTTCTTACCATTGTATACAGAAGAGAGAAAGCAACATATTACCACTAAGCTTTTTCTAAACTTCATGGGTCTTTTTTTTTTCCAGTGTTGGGTTGAAACCCAGGGTCTTGCATGTGCTAAGCAAGCACTCTGCCACCGAGCCATATGTCTGTGTCAATATTAAGTCGGTAGACATAAAAACACATTTCCATGTTTTCCCTGCTGCCTCTCAGAAGGATTGCTGAATAAATACTAGTTATCAATCCTTCCATAAAAGAAAGCACACAGATCCAAGAGGTTTGACTTGATCGCATACACCTTTGTAATCACCACCCTGAATGAGAAAGAGAACATTTATTTCTACTACCCGAGAAACTTCTAGGAAAATGCATGGTGGACCTGCCTAGGAAAGTGTCTATTTTCCCATCTCTAGTCTTGGATCTCATTAGACTGGAGATGGGGAAATGTGTGTGTGCAATGATGTGCATGCAATGACCACAGCGTGTGTAGAGCCAAACCCCTTGGATCTTTGTGCTTTTGTGTAAAATATATCTTAGTTACGAAAGAGAAAAGAAAAACATTCATCATTTTGAAGCTGCTCCAAACAATCCTTTGATAACATTTAAGGCCCACTTCTAACTTGAAAAGGAGAAAAACCAAAACAAAATATCCTTAGCAGATCAAGAGTCATTGTTTCAGGAGCCAGGGAAACAGCTCCGCGGGTTAAATGCTTGCTATGCAAGCATAAGGACCTGACTTTGGATCTCCAGCACTGTCATGGTGTGAGTATAAGTTGCCCCCACAGCTCATGTCTTTGAATCCTTGGTTTGTGTTTGGGAAGGTTGTGGCAAATTCAGGAGACAGAACTTTGCTGAATGAAGGAGACAGGCATCAAGTCGTTTCTTCAAGTAATTCTCTAGACCCAATGTCTGATGCACAAATAACTAGACATAAAAAGAAAATAGGAAAATAGATGACCACATCTATGCTCAGAAAGGACAACAATGCCTTTGTTGGGTCGCTGAAGTAGCTCAGTGGGTAAGATACCTGCTTACAAACCTGGCGACCTGAGTTCAACCCCCAGAAGGTTCTCTCTCTCTCTCTCTCTCTCTCTCTCTCTCTCTCTCTCTCTCTCTCTCTCTCTCTCTCTCTCATAAGTAAAAAATAATATCTTGTTGGTTTTCAAATACACATACAATCAAAATACATAACTCTGATACAGAAGTTGGGAAGGAGGTGGAGTTAGCATGTCTTAAGGTCTTTACATTGTCGCGGGAAAGGGGATTAGCATTAACAATTTTGAAGTCTTCTAAGTCAAAGATACTGGTTTAGAATGACTGTAACCAGAGACCCCAGTCAAAATACTGACTCTGTGCTGGAAAGGTGGCTTGGGGGTCAAGTCTCTCCCTTGCAAGCAGTGGGACCTAACTTCAGGTCCCAGAGCCCACATAAAAACACAGGCAGAAATGGTGGCAGCCTGCACTTCCAGCCCTGGGAAACTCCAGAGCAAAACAAAGAGGAAATAGAGCAACCCAGGACGATTTCTGAAGTCATTCTTTGGCCTCAGCAGGCACACACAGTACCCTCTGATACACACAGAGAGACACACACATACAGAGACACACATATAAGGATACACACACACAAATTAAATACAATACTGTCCAAACATTAATTCACTTCAAGAGAAAAATGTGTGTGTGTGTGTGTGTGTGTGTGTGTGTGTATCCAAAGTTGTTAATTGGAAATAATTTTCAATTGCTCTTCCACATTATTCTTTTGAGTCTGGGTCTCTAATCAAATCTAGAGCTCGTCTGTAAGGCTAATCTGGATAACCAGCTTGCTCTAGGGATTCCCAAGCTCTGCCTTCCAGGGCTGGAATTACAGACAGACCACCATACAACCTGCAATTTTTATGCGGGATCTGGGGATCCAAACTCTAGTTCTTTTGCTTGTTTGTCAAGTGCTTTAACTATGAATTCATCTCTCCAGTCCTGGAAAAGATTTTTTTAGTCACAAGAATAATATGGACTTCTTTATTTTCAAGGAGATCTATAAGGATTTGTGTTATCATAAGCTTTATTTGGGTAAGAAAAATTCATCATAAGCATTCAAAAGCTGATCATTTACAAAGTTGGTCCACATTTAAACATTCCTCCAACTGAGAAATTCCCCCTGCCCTTTGCTTCAATGTCTGTCAGTTTGCTGATGTGTGACACCTGGTTCAACACCTAGTTCAAGCCAGCACTGTGCACATCCATCTCAAAGGGTGCATGGCTCTCTCCTCCAAAATGAAATATCCCTTCCTTGAAGGAGGATGGAGGTTCATAAGTCTCAGGAAGTAAAAATATATGAGGCTCAGGAAGAACATGAAACTTACAAGCCTTGGGAAGATCCCAAAACTTACAAGGTTGACAAGGCCCCTCCCAAGGTTATAGAAATGTAGCGATTCCCTAGGAAAGGAGACTCCCCAACCTGCCGAGATGCATAATTCTGCAAAGACCTCCAGGCTTGCAGCTTTTGTGAGTGGGGTTGTGTAGCTACTTTTGAGTCATCCATGCTCCTGAAAGCAATCCATCAACCATACTCTGCGTAACCAAAAATTCACTGATGCTAAGCTAGACTTAGGTGGAATCGTTTCTTCAGTCTGTCATCCTGCCTCATCTACTACGATAAATAGGTGTTTGTTCAAACAACAAAGGGAACTTATTTGAAAAAAGACCCAAGCTTTTTTATTTCAATCTTGTTTCCTTTTTCTCTCCTCTTAATCCACATTCCCATCCCCAGCCTCCTTTACCCTTAACAACCCTTTGTCTCTCCTGTCACACTCCTGTTTTCAAGTCTTTTCACTTTGGTCCACTGTGCTTCATCTAGTTTGTCTTTGATGTCACGTGTCTGCCATGCTTCATGCTTCAGCAAGTATCATAGATCAGTGTGTGTACACCATTGAGGATGGCATCTTTCTTTTCTCGCTTATTAGTATTAGTTCTGAAAATCCTCTCAGGGACGTGTGGAGCTTCTTCAGGTCTTTTCCCTTTCCTAATGAGATGTTGAGGACAGTTCCCATGCAATTATGGGAAAGTCTACATGCCTGCCATCATGTATACCTCAGTCCTGTCATGCCCAGGAGATAATATCTAGCCCACCACTGTCCCACTTTAGTCTCATACAATCTTACTGCCCCCTCTTCCTGGAGGTATATATGTCCTGTTTGAGCCATTGTTTGTATTTGGCCAAACTTTGTTTTTCTGTAGTAAATATTTCTGTTGCTGAAGAAGGCTTTGAGGCTAAGTGTTAAGTACTCCTCCAATCTATTGGTGTAATAACAGGTATTTAAAAGTCAGTTTGGTGTAGGGTCTTCAGAGCTAAATATTCATAACCTGATCTTCCCCCTGAAACCTATGTCCTCCCCTTTCATACCTTCTTATTCTAGTTTACAGTAACAGGAACGTGTTCCCTTTTAACGAGCAGGCCTTAAATCCCATCAGAAAGCTGTTAGTTGCTTCCTTGATATTTATGTCACTATTACACAGGTGGTCACCTCTTGCCATGGTGATCATTATTGCAACTTGCAGATTTCATATTGATGAGACTTTCGATTGCTTCCCCCACACACTAATTTTCAACAGTACTCTTGGGTATTTTTTAAGATATCCAACAAGGAAGACGTTTCCAGACCAGTTCTAGCTGGTGTTTATTTGTCCATGTCCTCTAATCCAGGTGTGTTGCATGTTCAGTATTAGGGTCTTACTATCAGTTTCTGGAGGGCAACCAAGAGCAATGGCAAAATTCTCTATTGTTTAGAGGGCCTTTGAGAGCTCTCTGATCAACAAGTTATCAGGAAGCATCACATGTCTGCTACTTCTAGTATTGTTCATCTCTGGGTTCTAGGTGGAACAGCCCAGGGCCTTATTTGTTTTGCCCTATCTTCCTCTCTGTGCTCCTCTGTACAAGCACTATTCATTTCTTCTCTTTTTTTAAGCTAAGGTGTTTTGTTGACATACTCATTTTATAGGAGGTTCCTATTTGGTTACATTCCATATTCTCAGGGTTCTACCATTACTACCTCAGCCCCTCCTATACTTCATCCCCTAATTCACCCTTAAGTATTTCTCCTCCCTCACCTGGCCACCCATAGTATCTTATAGCTCCTCCTCCCAAGTCTTCACTCTAACCTTCCCTCCCCTCCCTCCTGCTCCTTGGTCCTTTTAAAGTTTTCTGATTGTTAGAGGAATTCCAAGCCAAATACTTCATTCAGGAGTTTAATGCCAGCATGCACACATAAGAGAGAACACACAGTGTTTATCTTTCTGGGTCTGAAATACCTCACTTGGTATTATACTTTCCAGTTCCATCCATTTACCAGCAAATTCCATATTCTCATCCTTCCTGGTGGCCGAATGGTATTTCCTTGTATATATGCACCACATTTTCATTGCCCATTCCTCAGTTGATAGGCATGCTAGCTGATTCCATTTTCTTGTTGTTGTGAATAGAGCTGCAAGGAACATGGATGAGCAAGTGTCTTTGTAATAAGATGTAGAATGGTCCTTTGGGAATATTCCCAGAAGTGGTGTAACTGGGTCGTATGGTAGTTCCATTTTCAGTTTTCTGAGGAACCTGCGCACTGATCTCCAAAGTAGAAGTAGCAGTTTACACTCCACATCCTCGCCAGCATTCACTGTATTCTTGATCTTAGCCACTCTGTCTGGGTAAGATGCTATCACAGGGTAGTTTTAATTTACATTTCCCTGATGACCAGAGAAGTTGAGCCCTTTTAAAGATATTTATTTGACATTTGAATTTCTTTTTGTGAGAAGTCCTTTTTTAATTCCTGGAGCCATTTGTGTAACTGAGTTGTTTTCTTGGTGTTTAGTTTTTTGAATTATTTGTATATTCTGGGGATCAATCCTTTGTTTGATTCATAGCAAGCAAAGATTTTCTCCCATTCTGTGGGTTTTCTTTTTGCACAATGAGCAGTTTCTTTTGCAGAATGGAAACTTTTTAATTTCATGAAGTCCAACTAAAACTCAATTGAGCTTTATTTTGTTTTATTTTGTGTGTGTGTGTGTGTGTGTGTGTGTGTGTGTGTGTGTGTGTGTGCGCGTGCACACACGTGCATGTGTGTGTGTGTACACCAGAGGGCACTGTGCGTCCCTGTAGAGGACCAAAGGAGACTTCCAGAACCATCCTGGATTGCTTCTACCTCATTCTTGCTTCCCTCTGGGATTTCTCAAGCCCTGCCCACCAGGGCCAGAACTGCAGGCTTCCGCCATTTTTATGTGGGACCTGGGATCTGAACTCAGGACCTTCTGTTTTCAAGGCAGAGTCTTAACCCCTGAGCCATCTCTCCAGCTCCAAAACTCAGGCTTCATAATGTTAGTGAAAGTGATACTGAAATACCTTGCAAAGCTCTTGACAAAAGCACATCTAGGAAAGACAATAAGTAGCAAATCAAGAATAAAATGACAGTGGTGATGCTCAGACCACCAGATACTCTTGATTCCTGAACATTAAGAGACCCTCGAGAAAATTAGGGAAACTTTTTTTTTGGTCAGATGACTTTCGATTGCAAAATCAAAACCTAAAGAAAATGATGCAATATCATGCAATTCTACATCAAAATGTGGAAATGCTTCACTTTATTACTTTACAATTATGGCACGCATTCAGTTGGTTTGGGTGGTTGGCAGGAATTATAGGAGCATGCCCAGCTTTCACATCGGTGCTGGGAATTGAACTCAGGTCCTCACACTTGCATAGCAAGCACTTTACCAACTAAGCCATCTCTCCTACCCCTCACATGTGTGGATTTTTGTTGTCTTAGCCAAAGTCCCTTGAAAAATAACACAGTCCTTTACTACATTCCTGGTGGGCATTGCTGATCAGGCCTCTACTTTCCTATTCTACCCACCAAGGCACAACAGTCTCCCATCTTCCTAAAAAGTCTCTTTTCTTTAACAGTAGAATATCACTTCTAGATGGGTGTCTATATACTCTGGTTTCTCTTCGGATCATGTAAATTTTTCCCCTTCCACTGAAAACATGACCACATGAGATAAAAATAATATTCCCTTGAATTTTACTTTGGTTATGTGACTAAGGTTTATCCAGTGAGTATGAATGCAGGAGTACATGCAACTTACAAAACAATTTTTTTTTCCATTTTCATGTGCATGTCTGTGAGGTGTGTGTGTGTGTGTGTGTGTGTGTGTGTGTGTGTGTGTGTGCATGTTTGCATGTGGGTGGGTGCACATGCAGGTGTCCAACGCTGGTATCAGAAACCATCCTTAATCATCCTTCCACCTTCTTCTTTTTGAGAGTGTCTCTACTCAAACCCAGAGCTCATCAGAAATAGTGCTGGTCTGGCTCTGCCTTCAGGAACAGACACAAATAGAGCAAAAAAGCGGGGAAATTGCTCAGTGAATTCCAAGTACATACCACCGCTAGATAGCTATAGTCATCATGCTGCAAATGAAGGCTGGTATTTAACCTGTGTATCTGACATTTTGTACCCTTGACCAACGGGTCCCCAAAGTCCAGACCCTTCCATCCCCTTCCCACCTATGCATTCAGCGGTGATCATGCATCATTTGGATTTCTGGGTCTGGCTTCTACTTTTAGCATCTGTCCTCCAGATTCTCCCATATCACCGGGCTCTGGACTGTCTTATGAAAGAAAAATAAACTTCTACCTCATCTAAGGTTCTGGTATTGGGGAGTTTAAGTTCCTCGAAGCTGAGCCCAATCCAAGTGGAGCCTCTAACTGTGACTCACATGTCCTTGGCTCTGGCAAAGGGTTGCGCAGCTATTCTCCCCCTCACTCCTCCCAACAGCTCCCTGCGGTGAAAGGAATTTTCCTAAGGAGGAAACGGACACCGCAGCACACCAGGCTGCTTGCTAGCTTTGTCTTTCCAAAACGCGGCTCTTGCTGCAGTACAGCCAATCACGTGGGGGGGGGGGGGTGGAGAAAGCCCCAGCCGGTCCTTGGCATCTGTAACTGGAAAGAATTTCTTCCAGTGAGGTAGTGATTGGTCCACCCAGAAACCAGCCCCCAACCAACTTTCTGAAAGCAACACACACACACACACACACACACACACACACACACGTTCCAGGGAACCATGGAGTAAGAACATCCCTCAACTTGAAAGTGAAATGTTTTTCAAAGCCTCAGCAGAAAAGTTCAACATGCCATTCCTAATGAATACATTCTGTGCTGCTGGTGAATGAATGCCTTCTATAACTAGACGAAGAAAAGAGAAATTATAATAACCAGTCATGCTTGTAATCCCAGCACTGGGGAGGTTGAGGAAGGAGGATCAAAAGGCAAATGGCAGCCTGGATTGCTTAGCGAAACCTTGTCTGGAAGAAGAATTCTCTAAGCCATAGAGATAGCTCAGTTGATAAAGTAACTGTTTGCAAACCTGGTGACTTGAGTTCAGTGCCTAGAAATTAACATGGTGAAAAGAGAGAACTGACTTCAAGTTGTCCTCTGATCCAAGTACCATCCTCTCTCTCTCTCTCTCTCTCTCTTTCTCTCTGTCTGTCTTTCTCAAGTAAATAAAGATGTCTAAAAAATAATTCTTTTTAAGAAGAAATGTAAACAGGCAACAAATATTTAGGAAAGAATTCAAGGTGCCACACATACGAATCACAGGACATGGGAAAAACAAGCACAATGCATATGGAAAGCTTCCTTCTTGGTGGTCAGCCTTCAAAATATCAAAGTATTATGCAAGCTTCTGGAGGAGAAAAGCCATCTCCACTCTCACCCAGCTGTGAAAGCTGCAGCCTATAACGACGACCACCCTGGCAAGAGTGAGGATCAGTGCACCAGTGAGACTGATGTCAAGGCTGCAACCAACAGCTCTATGATTGGATGTAAGTGCCACCTTTCAGCAGGGAACACATACCTGGTACTGTAAACCTGCCAAGAACCTGTAGAAGGGGAAAATGTAGGGTCAGCTATGAGGACATGATCCCAAACTGCTTTCTAACATTTATTTATATACCCATAAATTAGAGAAGCTCTCAGCAATAGACTTAGAAGTTTCTTTTTGCAATGGAAGGTGTTTAATCCAAAGAACCACAACCTGAGAAAATGCAGAAGTTAAGTGGCAGTGGGTCTCGAAATCAGCCTCCACCCCCAAGACTCAGGGAACATGGGAGTAAAGGGGGCAGTTAGAATGTTAAGAGCCAGAGGGTGGGAAGGGCATGACCAGAGAACATCTTCTGTATATGACAGGCTGCTGTTTCCATAAACTCACTGCTATGATGTCTACCTTCAAAGACCTGCACAATATCTGACCTATCAACATTTTGCTATGGAAAGGACAAGATCTCAAGAGGCGCCACATCTCCCTAAGCTAGAGTTGAGGATTATCACCAGATGGTGGAGGGCAGAGGGGAAGTACTTCCCTCAACAGAATACCCACATATATATGATCCATAGTGCAGCAAGAGCTTGGACACTTACCAATACAAGCAATCCAGCTGAAACTCAAAGTGTAAGACATCAAAGTAAGGGCTGGAGAGATGGCTCAAGGCTTAAGACTCTGCCTTGCAACCAGAAGGTCCTGAGTTCCAATCCCAGGTTCCATGTAAAAATGCCAAGTGGCAATAAAGGTGGCCTGTACTTCTGGTCCTGGTGGGCAGAGCCTGGGAAATCCCAGAGTGAAGCAAGGAGGAGATAGAAGCAATCCAAGATGATTCCCAAAGTCACCCTTGGTCCTCCACAGGGACACACAGTGCCCTCTCTCTCTCTCTCTCTCTCTCTCTCTCGCTCTTCTCGTCTCTCTCTCTCGCTCTCTCTCTCTCTCTCACACACACACACACACACACACACACACACACACACATACACACACACAAAATAAATAAATAAATAAAATATTTTAAAAAGACATCAAAGTAAGAGGAAGACTGGTTGGGAAGACAGTTTGCAGTGCTAAAAAGAAGGGCATGGGATTGGATAATAAGGGTGAAAATGACATAAATTTATTGTATTCATGTATAAAACTATCAAAGAATAAAAGTAATTTTTCAGGACAAAAAGGAGAAAGAGAGCTAAGCACTTCTCTCTCTCTCTCTCTCTCCTCTCCTGTCTGTCTCTCTCTGTCCCTGTCTCTGTCTCTCTGTCTCTCTCTGTCTCTCTCTTTCTCTCTCTCTCTCTCCTTCCTCATTGGGGGTGAGATGTGATCAGCTGCCTCAAGTTCCTGCTGTGTTAACTTCCCAAACACGATGGGCTATACTTTGAACTGTGAATCAGAATAAACCCTTCTGTGACGGTTACTCTCTACTATTGCTGCGAGAGAGCACCCAAAGTCAAACAACTTAAGGGAGAAAGGAGATTTATTCAACTTACAGTTCCAGAGGGGAAATGGATCTTTCAGGGAGGAGATGACATGGCTGGCTGGCAGACTAAGTCACAGCAGACCTTCGCATAGCTCCAACATTCCTGGAAAATATCTCTCCACCTATATTCTGTGGCTCCTTTTATATGGTCCATTACTGGGAGGTTCCTATGGGATCCATGGAAGTTCCCATGGGATTTAAGGCGGATATAATCCTTTCAGGTGGTCTCAGTTGATCCTACCAGGTGTGGTGTCAGCTGATTTTAGTTAATACCAGGTGTGTCAAGTTGACACCCAGGCTGAACTATCACACCCTCCCTGTCTAGAAAAAAAAATTATTCCATACCCTTAGCCTTCAATGAAATGCAAAGGAAAACAGCTTTGAGATTCCAGCTCCCCCAAGTCAGAATGGCTATCATCTAGAAAATGAATGCTGATGAGGATGTGGGAAAAGAGGAATCTTTATTCACTGCTGGTGGGAGTGGGCATGAGCAGCCACTGTGGAAACGGATGTGGATTCCTGAAACAAATGTAAATAATAGAACTAGATATATGATCCTGTTATACCACTCTGTATAGACCTTCAAATCAACATACCACAGAGATACTAGCACATCCACATCCATGTTTATTGGTAAAATATCCACAATAACCAGGACATGAAGTCAATCTAAACAGATGGATAAAGAAAATATGTCACAATGTGATTTTATGCTACCACAAAGAAGAATGAAATCATGTCATTTGCAGGAAAATGGGTTAAAACTGAAGATCATTATGTTAAACAAAATAAAACAGACTCCTAGACACAAGCATCATGTTTTCTTTCTTATGCAGAATCTAAATTTCTCTGTGTGTGTGTGTGTGTGTGTGTGCGCGCGCGCGCGCGCGCGTGCGCGCACACACATGCGCCCCTCTGGTGAAAGGAGCTGATTCCAGGGACCAAACTCAGGTTATCAGGCTTTCACGGCAAGGACCTTCCCCTGCTGGGCCATCTTGCGGGATCCTGAGCATCTCGCTTCGTGCTTACTTTCCATTCCTGCACCTCTTCAGTAAGAGATCTGCCTGTAGCTGTTGCCCGCTTGCTCACTGCGTGTCATGGTTTCAAATGTGGGTTGTGAACTACAGGCTCATGTGTATGAATCTTTAGTTGTTTGGAAAGGTCTTAGCACCTTTGAGAGATGGAGATTTGCTGGAGGAAGGCAGTCACAGGGGGTGAGCCTTTTAGGTGGATTAGCTCCACCCCAGTTGTGGAAGACACCTGCTCTTGCAGCTGGCAGTTTAGCCCTCCATGACCAACGTGACTTATCCGCCTCCAGCTTCTGCCAGCCAGCCATACCTTTTCCATCATAATGGACTGTTCTCCCCTCTGGAACCATAAGCTAAATAAATCTTCCTTTCTCCCCTTAAGTTGCTTAATTTTGGGTGTTCTCTCACAGCAACAGATAAGAGTAGCTGGTACATTGTGTTACTGGGTTTTTCCATTGCTGAGCTCCAAGATTCTTCAGTGGGGTATGTGGTTTTGCAAATACTTTCTCCCAAGCAGTCTTTTATTCTAGTCGCATGGACCTGTCGCAGAAAAAAAGAATGACTTTCGACAAGATAGAATTTGTCACATTCTCCTTTAATGGATTATCCCTTTTGGCATAAGTTCTAAGAACTTTCTAAAAAGTTTGCTCATATATTTGAGAGATTGAAATTGAAAGCAGGTACATGCATGTCAGAGTGTACATGTGGAGATCAGAGGACATCTTTTGGAATGCTTCTGGTTCTCTCCCTCCATGTGGGCCTCATGCATCAAACTCAAGTACCGGGTTTGCACACGGGTATCTTTACCTGTTGAACTCTCTCACTGGCCCTAGAATTAGACTCTGAGCTCCAAAATCCCAAAAAGTGCTTCCTATTTTTTTCCCAAAATGTTTCACAGCTTTAATTTTATGGGTCATTCTGATTTAATTTCTGTAGAAGGTGTGAGAATTAGGGGGTTTTGTTTGGTTTGCCTGCAAACATCCACTTGCCCAAACTCTATTTGTCAAGCAAGCGATATCCTGTTTTCTCATCATGGTGAATGTTTCCAGTGCTTGATTTCAACTCATAGAGCTATTGTGAACACTGTGGAACTTCTAGGAGGTGGAGCCTGGCTGTCCAAAGTAGATCAATAGGGCTGGCCTGTAGAATTTGTACCCCACCCCTGGTCTGGTCCCGCTCTCTGCTTCCTGCCTGCTGTAGTGATTTGAGGAGCATGCACAATGCACTCCGCCCACATGAATGGAATCACTCTGCCATGCCTTCTTCACCGGGATGAAATGAAACCCTCTAAAACCAACAGCCCCTGTCAGGTACTTTGTCAAAGTGATAAGAAGAGTAAATGATCCAGGACTCTTCGGGAGTCATGCTTTTGCTACATACTTGCAACAGACCTTTGGCAATAAAAAGCCTAATTCTCTAAACCTCAGTTTCTACATCTGTAAAAATGGGGGGGTCACTACCTGTGCCGAAAGATGGCTGTAAAAATTAATGAGGGCTGGAGAGATGGCTCAGGGGTTAAGTCTCTGCCTTGCAAGCTGAAGGTCCTGAGTTTGGATCCTGGATCCCACGTAAAAATCCTGGTCGAAATGGTGGTGGCCTGCACTTTTGACTCTGGAAAGCAGAGACTGGGAAACTCTACAACAAAGCAAAGAGGAAGTAGAACAATCCCGGGTGATGCCCAAAGTCACCCTTGGACCTCCACAGGCACACACAGTGTTCCCTGTTTCACAGAGACACACACTCACACATAGTCACACAGAGAGACACATGTGCAAAAATAAATTTTAATTTTAAATATCTTTTTAAGAAAGAATAAATGAAAGGTTTAGTAAGATGGCTCAGAAGGCTGAAGGGGCCTGTGGGCAAACCTGGTGTACTGCTTTCCAACTCTGGAGACCAAATGGTGGAAGAAGTGAACCAACCTCTAGAAGTTGTCCTCTGACCTCCACATGTTCATCGTGGTATGTGTATGCTCTCTCTCTCTCTCTCTCTCTCTCTCTCTCTCTCTCTCTCTCTCTCTCTTTCTCTCTCTCTCTCTCTTTCTCTCTCTCTGTCTCTCTCTCCTCTCCTCTCATTTTATTTCTCAAATAAACATTTTTTGAAAGAAGGAGAGAATTAAGTGATTGAATGTCAGCTCCCTTTGTAACATTTCATAGGTTATAGACGATAGTAACCATTAATTTCCAGAGGAACATTTGGAAAGAATGATAGAAAGATTTTTAGAAGCATGGTTGTGTATAATATTAGGAGCAGGGCACAGAAGTGACATAATGGGGTTTATCCTAATGATCGAAATCTCTGTAATCATTTCTTCTTGGGTAATTGGGGTTTCTTCATTTCATGTTATTGAGTGAATTAATAATAGGTATCACTGCAAGATACCAGGAGGGTCATTCAAGGACATTCTCATTAATAGCTATTAACTTATTAAATGAGCAGTCTCGCTGCAGGAGCTCAGTATTCATTAGCAGCTGGGCAGCACATTTCAAGCACTGCCTTTGCAGACCAAAGAGCACCTCGATTATAACTCCTAGTTGCCAAAGTGCCAGCCCTCCTTCATTTTGGACTGTGTTACAGAAAGTACAAACAAGGCAAATCTACTTTTTGCTGGTGGCACAAAAGAACACATTTGCCCAGGAGAATAAGAAACAAAGAACGAAAAGTGTTCTGCCCTTCACATTCTCTGAAAACGAAACAAAACAAAAAAAGAATCAGACAGATCTGTGATGCTGGTTCACTGGTCACAATTGGAAAGTTACTGAGTGCTCTCTCTCTCTCTCTCTCTCTCTCTCTCTCTCTGTGCGTGTGTGTGTGTGTGTACAAGAGGGCACTTGAGTGTGTGGACTGAGTGAGGACCCAAAGGTCACATCTGGAATCATCCTGGATTGCACTACTTCCCTATTACTTTATTCTGGAGTTTCCCAGGCTCCACCTTCCAGGGCTGGAACTACCAGGCTGTTGCCACTCACGCCTGGCATTTTTACATGGGATTTGGGGATACAAACTCAGGTCCTTTTACTTGTTTTTTTGTTTTTGTTTTTGTTTTTTTTGTTTTTTTTTTTGACAAGGCTGGGTTTTTTTTTAATTTTTTTTATTATTATTTATTCAATTGTGCTTGTGTGTGTATGTATGTGCGCGCGCATATGTGTATGTGTGTAGAACCATGGACGAATCGGGAACCACCATGGAGCCTCCACCTCCTTCTGCCCCGGGATTCACAGGCTCCGCCCTACCAGGACCAGAAGCGCAGGCCGGCCCCCGCTTCCGCCTGGCGTCTATACGTGGGATCTGGGATCCGAACTCAGGACCTTCCGCCTGCAAGGCAGAGGCTTAACCCCTGAGCCACCTCTCCAGCCCAGGTCCTTTTACTTGTGAGGCAAAGGTTTAACCCCTGAGCCACCTTCCCAGCCCAATTCTCTCTCTCTCTCTCTTTTAATATTGGTGGCCACAATCAGTTCATCCCCAGAAGCCCACAAGGTGAAAAGAAAGAACTGAGTTTCTGAAATTGTCTTGTGACCTTTACCCATGTCCATGACATGTGTGCATGTGCTTGCTCTCTCCCTCTCTTTCTCTCTAATAAATAAGTAAAATGCTAGAAATTAAAAAACGACAAAAATATGAAAAATAATGATAAGTAAGTTACAAGAAAAGACAAAAATATAAGTAAGCTACAAATGACCCTCGGGCATAAGGGGTTAACACGAGCCCATAGGGAACTCGATCTTGGCTGCTGGAAATCAGGGACAAGAGACCTCCATGAACCTTGGAGTGGGTGGGTTTTGGTGAGGCTCAGTCTGGCTATGAACAAAAACCCCTTTTCTCTTCTCAGGATCACAGTTCTGCAAGTCAGCAAACTTTCAAGGTAACTCCCTTGAAAATTGCACGTCTGCATGACTGCCTTTCAATTTCCTCTGTCTGAAGCACAAATAGAAGAAACAGAAGGAGCCTTCATTCAGGAACCGAAAAAGGCCAGGAGTAGCCGGGGGCCGGGCTTCGCTCCAGCTGGACTTCGGGCCACAGGGAGGCAGGTTCCCAAGTGGTCTTTGAGACCAGGGTTTGGTGTGTGTGTGTGTGTGTGTGTGTGTGTGTGTGTGTGTGTATGTGTGTGTGTGTGTGTGAGAGAGAGAGAGAGAGAGAGAGATGTGCTAAGGAGAGTTGCCCGCAAGTCTCCGGCAGCTGTGCGGCCGTGTGGCTCCGTGGTAGAGGACCTGCCTAACACGCATGAAGCCCTGGGTTCCATCCCCGCTCCAAACAACAACAAATACCTCGCGTAGGATTCCTGCCCCTCCATGTTCCCTTAAGACTGATGTTAGGGTTGTCTCAGCCCCCAGCGCCCCCCCCCAATCAGTAAATGCCAGACATTCCCTAGCGACAGTGGAACCGCAACACTTCTGGTCTCCTTGAATGAGAACACGGGGCGCTCTCCAGAAAGGTCTTCGCCCCCTGAAGCCAGGTAAAGGAGCGTGAGCAGAAAGACAGAGCTTCTGCGAGCTGAATCCTGTCTTCCAGCAGGCCCCAAAGTCTCCTGTCTGACAAGAGAGCAGATGAAAACGCTGCTTGCTTTGGAAGGCTGTAAAGAGAGGAGACTCCCAGAATCATTACAGCGCGTCCCCCACACTCCAGGCAATGGAACGTATGTGTGAGATACACGTTATTTTAGACCGTGTAGATTCAGTCTCACTGGTGTCCCCAGAATCTGGTGTGGCCCAGAATCTTTTTGTTGGAGCTCTGAGCAGCCGCTTTTAGGACCGCACAGGACCGGGATGAAGAGGAGGCAGGCGGGTGGGCTAATGGCCCACCACATGACCTCCCCCGGGGGCATCCCTACAGAGGGCCAGGGCGGAAGCAGGAGTTTCCCAGAGAGGGGCTGAGAGAGGGGAGGGTTGGTAAAGGAGGGCTAAGTAAAACCCCTCACTGGGAAACACAGGGAGGCCCTGTGGTCCCAGTGCATGTGGGCGGGGCCTCCGTGGAGGCTGGAACCTTCCAGTACTGCCAACAGCCTGTCCCAGCCAAATGACCTACTTTCTGCTCTTCCACTCTTTATCCCTTCGGAAAAATCTCATCCACTTGCAGCCTGGCACTGTCTCGTCCTGGGCTGTCTACACCCTCTGCATCCCCAGAAGCAAAGAAGAGGATAGGATGCCCTTCCTTGAAGGAGGGAGGGTGGCAGACAGGGCCAAAAGACCAGGGCAGTTGTGCCCGGCAGGCAGACGTTTCCAAGGTAGCGTTCTGGTGACCTAACAAAGGGGTGAGCCATTCACCATCCACGGGAAAACACCACCAAAGACCCTGTCAGAAATGGCCCAAGGGTCTTCCACTAGGAGCTTTTTCTTAAGATCAAGCTTTAGGCATTCAAGTATTATATAGTGAGGATTTGTTTTGAGGGGTGGGAATATAAGCTTGCACGTGTAAGTGCCTTACCACTGAATTACATCTGTAGCTTGAAAAACATTTTTTAACTAAAAAATGTGAACACTCTGTGGTTATCCTTCCTTTCTTCCGTTTTGTTTTGCTCCTCGGTGGCTTGAGACAAGGTCAAGTTGGCCTCAAACTAGCCTCCTGCCTTATCACGTCTGCCCTTTCTTGAAGGAACTAATAGGAAGATTCTACAGCACTGCTACTGACTGCGGTAAATAGTGTGCAGAAGCCTTCTTTGAGTCTTGCAAGCTGCACACCAGATTTCTCCTCTAGTCTCTAGTCCTGAGAACGTCCCCCAGACGAGCCATGAATTTAGAGTCACTAATGCTTTACTTGGTTGTATTATCAATGTTCACAAATAGTCCCCATTCTCTCCTGGGCATCTGGGAGGTCAGACTTCCCTGTCGAAGTGAATGAGGCCGCGTGCTTCCTTCGGACAATGAAATTGTGACCAGCAACGTATGTCACGTCTATGTGACAGCGCTGAGTGGTGATACTTAATTCTCCCAAACTCTCCTTTTCAATTGCTGCAAACCTTAAAGCCTTGTGTTTCCATGACAACTTCTTCACAGGGTGGATCCTTCATCAGCTTAGGTCCCAGAGTAGCTACAAGAAGCAGTGACTCCCCTTAGCCACATAGCATGAGCAAGAAACAAACTTGAGCAAGCCACTAAAGTGTGAGGGTTGTTAACCCCAGCAGAACATAGCTCATCCGGACTAGTACACATAGTTTCACTTAACAGAGTCCATGATACCTAACATTTCCCAAGATATTAACTAGCCAATGATGGGAGACAGACTTAATGAACTCGGAATGGGAATTCTTCACTCCCTGATGACTTGAGAATCACAGGGCTACAATCCAGTCATCTCTGAATCTATTTGGCAGTAAGTAGCTCCCATATTCCCAAAATTCTATTGGGCTAAGTATCTCCATTTTAAAAAAAAGTAAAATTTGTCTTCCTGGAGGCTTTAGTGTTGATATTCACTCAGAAACATTCAGCAAAGCAAATGCTCATTAGAAAGCTGGTCATCTAACGACCTAGACAGAACTAGAGTGAAACTGTGAGACTCATTCTCCTGAACCCACTCCAAATGAAAGGAAGGACATTCCTCTCAGGTTTACATCTTATTCCTCAATATCCCAGGTTGTGTGTCCACTGTGGACTTCCATGGTTACAAAAACACAGAGAATTGCTCTCCTGAATTCTTGTGATCTTTACTCTGTTTCCATGGTCACAATACATGGTTCGGGCAAACAGCAATTCTGACCTCATTGGCTTCTCACATTTGAAAAGTAAGGTATTTGTAGAAACTCTTCACTTTAAAACATTAAAAATCAATGAATGGGCTTAGAGCTGTATTGTGACAAGATGAAGACAAGCAAAAATTTAGGAGCCTCGTTTTCCACCAAAGGAAAAGAAATGACTACCTTTTAAAAAAAAAAGTCATTTCATGGACTGGAAGGATGGTTCAGGGGTTAAGACTCTGCCTCACAGGTAGAAGGTCCTGAATTCGGATCCCAGGTCCCACGTAAAAATGTCACGTGAAAATGGTGGCCTGTACTTCCAGCCCTAGTGGGCAGAGCCTGAGAAATTCCAGAGCCAAGCAAGAAGGAGATAGAAGCAATCCACAATGACTCCCAAAGTCACCTTTGGTTCCCCACAGGGGACACACAGTGCCAACACACACACACACACACACAGAGTAAATATTTTTAACAGTCATTTCATAATTGTTGACAGTTTATTTAGTTTTTAACTTTTTGTGTATATGGTTTTGGAGATGTAACCCAGGGACTTACACGCTACATGACTGTTCTAGCACTGAGTCACACTCCCAGTCCAAAGACTATTTTGTGTTTTGAGATGGCGTGTCATGTAGCCAAGGCTGGCTCATAACTCATTATGTAGCTAAGAAATGACCTTGAATTTCTGATTCTCCTGCTTTCACCTTCCAAATGCTGGAATTAGAGGATTTATGCAGTGCTGGGGATCAAACTGAAGCCAGGCCCCATGCATAACGGGCATGTACTTTAACCAAATGAGTTACAGTGCCAGACAATACACATACAATTTGAACAAATACATACAAATTAAATGATGTCTCACAGCATGATACTTTTTTTTATTATATCACATGTGATATCACTCTGTGGCTTTTCTTGTTTTTATTGTTTTTGTGGTGTTGTGCTGCCTACACACTCTACCACTGAGCTACACCATCTCATCACGTTTTTGTGTTTGTGTTCAGACGGTGGTCACAAGAGGTAAAACCCATTTTACACTCTTGTAACAGCTCCAACATTTAATGTTATTAAGAAGCACTGTTGCTGGCATGATAGCGCACATATGCCATCCCAGCAATTGGGGAGACTGAGTCAACAGGATCATGAGTTCAAGGCCAGGCTCCGTTTACATAGTAAGGCGCTGTTTCAAAACAAAACAAAAACTGTACTATTGCCATGACAGCTTGATTCACCATGAATCTTGTGGGTTTCAAAGAAAGGATCTCAAGATGTGAAGATTGCAGACTTCCGGAATGGTGACAAATGCCGACATCATTGCACGTGGTGTACACAATAGCTCCAACATGTATTTAGCAGGCATATGGTGTGCTTGTTGACTTGACCGCTTGATGTCCCATTGGGAACCTGCACCGGATGTAAGCAGCTCAGGATGGTTCTGCTGCCATCCTGTCTTTTCAGTGCTGGGGATAGAATCCAGGGCCTCCTGAAAGCCAAATAAACACTCTCCTGCTGTCCCACACCTCCGGCGGTTAGGAGGAGCCTACAAAGCACAGCCTTGCAGCTAGGGACAAAAGAGCTTCCGAAACTCAGTCCCTTTCACCGCCACTGTGAGGAGAGCTGCTGTGCTGAGGCCACGGGTGTGACTTGGCCTTCTGACCCCGCACATTCAGAAGCCCTGTGTGCTCTCCCGCAGGTACTAGAAGACCTTGGCTCTGGGGCATGCGGCAGACCAGCTCCTGCTCTGAGAAATGTCTGAGTCCCCTTCTGTCCTGGCTGCTTTCTTCCCTCTGGGCTATTAGTCAGCCTCCAAGCGAGCGGCCGTAATCATTTCCACATCTAATGGAATCAACCCAGCTGGAGACGCCTACCCTGCTGACTACAGCATTTTCTGTGTCTTGGGGACACTCTTCCCACACAAAAAAAATAAAAAAATAAAAACCTAAAAGATTTTTGTGCCTCTTCAGAGATTCACAGTACATGTTAGCATTTGAATGACTCTGAGAAGTCCTGCTGTCAAGAAACAGATTTAACTTCGTTTTCAATTTTAGCATTTTACAAATTTAGTGGTCTACAAGCACATCCTGCTGCTTTAAAGACCCTTCCGCTAAAGACGCTCCTGGGCTTCCGGATGGCAGAAATAAAATGGATCTACATCTCCGTTGCCTTTTGACGCATTTCAGGCCTCAGCAACCACTAGCCACCGTGAGCTTCAGTCTGGCTCCTGACTCACTTCCCTGATGGATGGTCCACCTTCCTGACTCCTACTGCCCCAGGCTTCTGGGAACAGAGGAGAATTAGAGTAGAAAAGGATTGGGTTTACTGGGCTACCCTGCCAGGAGAATTGACACAGTTCTTAATTCACAGCCAATGTCCTGCCCTCAAATGCCGGCTGTCATAGTTGGGCACAGGTGTCAACTTGATGGTTGAGAGTTTGAGCTCTGGGCACATTTGTAGAGAATTAATGGTTGAGTTAAGCCCAGAGCAAACCTGCAGGAGATTGTCTAGTTGATAGGGAGGGTCCAGCCCATGGTGGGTGGGACTAGGCCCTGGAATAAAATATCAAGATCTGATTGAGGAAGTTGGCATCCTTCTGTACACTTGGCCACACATGCTGGTCTGGCAAGTAAGGATCGTCCCTCTCTCAGCTGTTATGTGGTGATGGTGTGGCCAGTTCCCTCGGCCCTGGTGTTGGTGCGTGCTCTCCCGTCAACTGTAACAGGGAATCATAAGAGAGAATAAACCCTTGTTCCCTTAAGCCATTTCTCAGCAATTGCAACACCGCTCCTCTGGGTACTGCTGCCTGGAGTACAGAGGCGAAGGGTGGGAAGTCCTAGGAACCTTCCAGTGGCTAGCCTTCCCTTCCCACAGCCCTTGTTCATTCTTCTCTCTCTTTCCCGATGGATGCCCATGTGAGAGCAGAGGAACTAGAAACCCTCTTCCGTGACGGTGCCCAGGACTTTCCTCTGCCTAGGACCATTTTGGGAGACAGTTCCTCAAATACCAATAGGACTTTTACCGCCAGCCCTCAACCTGCGTCCTCTCCCCCTCAGACAAATGCTTCGAATCCCAGCCGAGCCAACCTGCCCCCTTTGGCCGGAACCAGTTCGGGCCACCCTGGTGAGGCAGGGTCAGCCCTTTCCATGCCTCACAGCACGTGCTGGGCCAGGCTGAGCAGCAGAGCCCAGGCGATGGGGAGCGCGGGGCCCGCTGCACCCGAAGGCAGGCCGTCGGGCAGCGAGGCGTCAGCCAGCCCCTGGGTGACATTGGCCCCCGCTTGCAGCGGGACCCCCCGGGCCAGCAGCTTGGAGAGGAGGCTGCCGAGCCTGCTCGCGGGGGCGAGCGCTGGCTCCGGGCTGGGCCCTGGGCTGGACGCGGAGAGGTTGCGCTCCCCGGGGTCCACACACAGCCCGCGGGACGAGCGCTCGAAGGTCACCTGCCGGAGATCCAGGCCGGCCACGGCGGCCGGGGCGGCGCAGGGCACGTCGGCCGGCCGGCCCGCGCTCTCCATCCAGTCCCGCAGCCACTCCAGGCGGCAGTCGCAGCGCCACGGGTTGCGGAAGACGAAGAGGCGGCCCAGGAAGACGCCGGGCTGGAAGGCGGCCCAGGAGAGCGCGGCCAGGCGGTTGCCGTTGAGGTGCAGGGCCAGGAGGCCCGAGAGGTTCTGGAAGGCGCCGTCCTCCACGAAAGCGATGCGGTTGCGGTCCAGGTAGAGCAGCTCCAGCCCGTCCAGGTCGGCGAACCAGGCGCGCGCCACGCGACCCAGCGCGTTGCCGCCCAGGTTGAGCGCGCGCAGGCGGCGCGGGCCGCGGAAGGCGCGGGCGGGCAGCGCGGCCAGCCGGTTGTCGTGCAGCAGCAGGTGCTCCAGGGCGCCGCAGTCGCCGAAGGCGCCGGCGTGCAGCGCGCGCACGCGGTTGGCCTGCAGGCTGAGCGAGCGCAGGCGCCGCAGGCCCTGCAGCGAGCGCGCGGCCACGGCCTCCACGCGGCCGCGCTCCAGGCGCGCGTGCGTCAGGTTGGCCAGGCCGCGCAGCGCGGCGGGCACGCGGCCGAACGGGTTGGCGAAGGCGGCCAGCTCGCGCAGGCCGGGCAGCTCGGCCAGCAGGCGCTCGGGCAGGCTGAACAGGCCGCAGGCCGCCAGGTCCAGGCGGCGCAGGCGGCCGAGCGCCGCGAAGGTGCGCGCGTGCAGGTGGCGCAGGCCGCTGTTGTGCGCCAGGCGCAGCTCGGCCAGGCGCGCCAGGCCGCGGAAGGCGCCGGGCGCGATGAACGACAGGTTGTTGTGGCGCAGCGACAGGCGCCGCAGCGACGGCAGCGTGCCGAACGCGCGCTCGCCCAGCACGCGCAGGCCGTTGCGGTCCAGGTCGATGGAGGCCGCGCGGCCCGGAAGGTCGGCGGGCACCCGCAGGAGCCCCGCGCGATCGCAGCGCACCGAGCAGCCGCGCTCCGCGCCGCTGCAGGCGCAGGCCGCGGGGCAGGCGCGCCAGCAGGCCTCTGGGGTCCCGGAGCCGGGCAGGCCCATGACAGCCCCTGGGGGAAGACGGAAAGAGGAAAGCAAAGAGCAGCGGTCAAGCAAACGTCACCCTGAGCGGGATGCAAGCCCCACCCCCCCAGGTCTGCATCCTCCCGTCTATCATCTCCAATAGCCGCCCGCTTGCTTTCCAGTGACTTTAATCAGCATCTCGGCCAAAGTCCTTCCCAACGGTATCACTACTGCGTGTTCTTAAAACGTGGTCTAGAGCATATCTGCACTGCATACTTAAGGGGTTCGCCAAAGGAAGGTGCCACTGTACCCTTTCCCAGGCCTGTGCAGCCCAACGCAGTGGCCGCTAGCTACGTAGGCTCCTTAGCTTTGAAATTGGCCAACCCAAGTCGGTATGGGCTGCGTGTGGAGAAGATGCATCAGAGCCCAAAGACAGAACCCCCCAAATGGGTAAAATGTCGCGTCGATAATTTTTATATTGATTACATTTTGAAGTGCGTACTTATAAAGCATTCCAATTGTCTCCCCTCCCCCTTATCGCCCATCCTGCCAGCACCGCCCTCCTGTTCATGGATTTTGTTGTTCACGTTTTGCATCTCACTGTGTAGCCAGGTTTATCTGTGTGGTCGTGAGTTTGGAACTGGCCGTTTGAGTTTGGTGGGTTCTCTAGAGGCACCCCACTGTGTATTATGCCTCTCCCTCTCCTAGAATCTGTTAGTTGCCAGTAGCTCCGCAGTGAGTAGTAGGGACCCTGTGTGTCCCTCACTCACATTCTGTCTGGGTCAGTGTTGTGTCGGTCCAGTGCTGGTAACCATAGCTGCTCTGAATTCATGCCATTGCTACCTTTTTGAGATGTGGCTACTTAGAAAGCATATACATGTAAGGCCTGTGTTATATCTCTATTATTGCACTGGCTTCTCTCGCCAAAAAAATTCAAATCTCAAAATCCTCCAGTGAGTCAACTAAGCCTGACAGAGAGGGAAGAATTAGGGAGTGTGGTAGAAGAGGGGGAAAAGCTTATTGTCTTTCTTTTCTCTCTTTTAACAGTCACTAGAATTAAACCATGAGGATTATATCAGATGGACAGAAACGGACTTTCATTCAGGTGAAGGCAGAAATGAAAACAGAGCAGTAAAGAGCAACTCTTGGCAGAAGTTTTCATTGAAAAGGAGTTGGGGATAGGGGCAGCACTGATTACTGGTGATCCAAGTCGGGGCTGACAGAGAAGAACAGGCATTTGTTTGTTTGTTTGGGCATGGTCTAGGTTCTGGTGATTTTGTTAGTCAGGAGAATGGTACTTTTTTAAGAAATCTGTTTCTCATCATTTAAGGAGATTTTCCATACCAGACATAAAGATCAGTGGGCAGTGCATCTTGCTGCATCTGGTGGGTTTTTGCTTTTGTTTTTAATGGTAATATAAGGAGATTAGAGCATTGTCTATAAGGGAGACTCTAATAAGAGACTTTTGGTCTCTTGATTAAGAGCATGAGAACCTATCAGCTCCTGTCTCTATTTCCACTTCAAGGAGAGCATACTAAATAAACTGTCATGACCTATGCATCTCAAGAGAATTTATTATGTACCCCATGCAGTTAAATTTTTTTCACCAGCCTTTAGTGTCTAGAACTTTCTTTTTTTACATTCTCTTGGGAAAGAAAGGTGCTTATACACTTTACTCTGAACATTCGAGTGGATAATCAGCCTTCAAAACTGCCCTCCAGGATGGATTCCACGACAGGGAACAGAATAGCATGGCCTCCTTCCCATGCAAGGCAGTGATCCCAAGTCCTGTTGGTCTGTGGTAGAGTGCTTGCCTCAAACGCACAAAACCCTGGATCTGCTCCCCAGCATGGTATAAAGTGGACATCGGAGGGCAGGCCTGTCATCCAGCACTTGGGAGGTAGGGATAGAGAGGAGGCAGGAAGATCAGTTCAAACTCAGTTTGGGATGAATGGGACTCTAACTCAACCAAAAAAAAAGGTTGGGGGAGGGTTGAAATCGAGATCCATAGTACTCTGTGCACACAGTACATCTCTTGCCTTATCAAGTCCCATGGGAACCTACAGGCAAGCCTCTCTGCCGTCTGCCTCCAGCACCTCTCAGTTCAGTTCAGTTTAACGCTTGTTTTTTGGAGTGTTCGTTGAAAACTAGCTACTTCCGTATTCTGATGTCGAGGAGACTTGGATGGCTTTCCCTTCTCCCTAAAAGATGGTGAGATGGACACAGCAAGGTTCTTGAAATGTAGGCCATCAGTTGGGCTGTGAACAGGACCTCTGTTGTGCGGGAAGACACCCTGCTAGGGAGACAGGGCCAAGAATACAACCTTAACCCCAGGCCTCAATGGGACAGAGGCAGAACCTTTTCCCACCAACTCTTCCAACTAGGTCAAGTCCAAGCATCGGATTTCCTTACAAATAGTCCTACATTTTTCTTTCTTCCCCTTTCTAATTAAGAAAAGTACACTCTCCATCATCTGACTCGTGTTTCTGCCCCACAATAGCTCACATTGTTCCAGGCGTGCAGTATGGCTCAATAAGCGTTTGCAGAATTAAGTGGAACTGATGCCTCCCTTCGAGAGCTTCCTGCCAGTGGATGCCATTTGTCTTAAAAACTCTGTATAAAGAATTCATTGAATTATAAGAGGCAGGATACAACTAATGCACATAGCACAAGGGGTAAAAAAAAAAAGGTAGCTGCTTATGTCTTTAGAATGTTTAAAAGAGATATTAAAGGAAGCTCTCCATTGTATATCCTTTTTACATTAAAATGTTTGAGCCGGCTGGGCAGAGTGGCACAGGCCTGTAATTCCAGCTCTTGGGAAGAGGAGACAGGAAGATCTGAAGTTCAAGGTCATCCTTAGTTACATAGCAAGTTCAAGGCCAGCTGGTCTACGTAAGACCCTTGCCCACCCCCCACCCCCACATACACTCAAAAATTGAACCATGTGTTATGGTTTAAACCTAAAAACATATCCTTCAAAGCTCAAAGAGTTAAAGGCTCAGTTGCCAGCCAGGAAAGATGGCTTAGGGTTAAGATTCTGCTCACAAGCAAAAAGACCTGAGTTCTGATCCCAGGTCCCAGGTAAAAAACGCTAGGCGAAAACAGCAGCAGCCTGCACTTCCAGCCCTGATGGGTGGAGCCTGGAAAATCCCAGAGTGAAGCAAAAAGGAGGCAGAAGCAATCCAGAATGATTCCCAAACTCACCCTTGAGCCTCCATAGGGACTCACAGTGCCCTCTGATATACACAGACACACACACACACACAAACACACACACACACAAATAAAATTTTAAAAGTGCAATGTACTTATGTGTTCAGAAATGTTATTAGAAAGGAAGATTTGTTGTTTATTATTTTAAACTTTTAGTAAACATTCAAGGTATCATCACTATTAAGATCTATTTTCAGTCTCTGAAACTTTGATAGCCATCAAGGGCAGTAACCAATTTAGTGAATTAATTAGCAAATTTAAATTAAGTCAAGTCAATTCTCAAAACAGTGTTGGTTAACAGGCATGAAGACTAGCTGCATGTTTAGTAAGTCCGAAAAGCTCGCCACCAAAAGAAGTATTTTTTTTCTTAGATAACAACCTATGTGTGTGACTGCTTGCAATGGGAGAGTAGCTCCTATCAGATGAACATTCCTGCAGATAGCTACAGCATGTCCATGGTTGTTACTACAGAAAGAGTCCAAAGAGAAGTCTAGGAGGGTGTGCTACCCAGGGCTGCACAAAATTCAAAAACTTAGACCAATTATATCAAAGATCTTCAAGGGTGGGGCCAGGCATTGGTGTTTATAAAGCTTCAAGGGGCAACTCCAATATGCATCTGAAGTCAAAACTCAAGGTGAGGTAACTTTATATAAATAAGACTCATCCCTGTATTGCAAAATGTTACAAGGTATAGTACAAAGTGACCACATGCTATAGCAATTCTACTCCTAGGTATATCCCAAAGGAGATGAAAGCAACTGTTGCAACAAATACTTGAAGAGGAATATTCACAGTAGCCAAAAGATAGAAACAACAAATATCCATCAATGAGTGGGTAAACATGTGCCACATTTGTACAATTAATATGTGTGTATGTGTTCATCTGTGTATATGGATGTACATGCATGTGTGGTGTGCGTGTGTGTACATTCATACACATGCCAGACATCCATGTTGAGTTCTTTTCTCAGCTGCTCTCCACCACTGTCTTTTGAGACAGGATCTCTCACTGCACGTGGAGCTCAGCACTTCAACTAGACTGGCTGATCAGAGGGCTACAGGGGTCTGCATATCTACACACACACACCACACTGGGCTACAGACACATGCCACTATGCCTGGCTTTTATGTGGCCGCTGGGGATCTGCAGTCAGGTCCTCATGTTTATGTGGCAAGCATTTTGCCAACTGAGCCAGCTCTCCGATGCCCCAATTAATATACATTTAAAAACTGGGGCTGGTTCAGTGGGTAAAGGTGCCTGTACACAAACCTGGCAACATGAGTTCAATCCCACAAAATGGAAGGAGAGGACTGACATCTAAAAGTTGTCCTCTGATTTCCACATGCATGCCATGCCTAGGGAGGCACACATATTCTCTCTCTCTCTCTCTCTCTCTCTCTCTCTCTCTCTCTCTCTCTCTCTCTCTCTCCACACACACACACACACACACACACACACACACACACACACACACACATTTTTTAAACATTAGCTTGACATGGGAGATCAAAACTGTCATCCTAGCACTAGACAGAGGCAGGAGGATCAGGAATTCAAGACCAGTCACAACTATATAGCAACTTTGAAGCTAGTCGGAGCTACGATGAGGCTCTATCTCAAAATAGAAACTGGAAAGCCACCAAAATAGACAACTAAAGGGGGTGTGACCCTTAAAAGGAGAGAACTAATTTAAGTGAGTTATACAGTTAAATGATTTTTCATGTTCACGTCCATGCAGCACATGAGTAGAGTTAGAGGGCAGCTAAAGAGATTGGAACACATAGGAAAGAACAGCCACAAAATTAGCATTACAGGTTCCCCTGGCAGGGTCCTAAGTGCCTATGCGTGGAGTGACTGCAAGAGAAACAAAGACTGAAGGCCAAAAGGCCTACTTAGGCAATGCAGAAGTTGCCAGTCCTAGGAGTCAGATGAAGACTTTCAGGGTCCACCAAATAGGGGGGCTTGTAAAATTACAGCAAACTTGCCACTGGAAACCCAAAGGGCTGGTCTGAGAGAAAGGAAGAGAGAGAGAGAGAGAGAGTCAGAGGGCACTGTATGACCTTGTGGAGGACCAAGGGTGACTTCAGGAATCATCCTGAATTGCTCTAACTCTTTTTGCTTTGCTCTGGGGTTTCCCAGGCTTGGCCTTTGAGCCGGAACTATAAGCCTACACCATCTCCACCTGACATTTTTATATGGGATCCAGAATCAGAACTCAGGTCCTTCTGCTTGCAAGGTAGAGGCTTAATCCCTGAGCCATCTCTCCAGCCCAACAGTGATTTTCTTAAACTATTGTTTACTGTATATGATTGGTATATTTTCCTTATATTCTTTAAAGAATTTTCTCTCTGTCTTTGACTTTCATCCATTTGACTATGACCTTGTGTGTGTGTGTGTGTGTGTGTGTGTGTGTGTGTGTGTGTGTGTGTGTGTCTGTGTGTGTGTATGTTACTTAGGACTTCCTGAGTTTCTGTTTTTAACTAAAGTTCAGAAACTGCCTTCAATTCCTGTCCAGTCATATCCTTTCACTTTTCTTTTCGGGGATTCCAAATCCATGCATGTTGGTCTGTTTCACATTGTTCCCCAGATCACAGAGGACCTGATCCCCTTCTGCCACCCCCACCCCCATCCCCACCCCACCCCCCACACCTGCCATCTTTTTTTCTGACTGTGCTTCATTTGAATAATTTCTGTTTACTGCAATTCAAGTTCATAAATCTTCTACAATGTCTAACCTGGTGTTAATCTTCAATGAGTTTTAAATTTTAGATAGTATTCTAGTACTCAGATTGCCATTGGGCTCGTTTCTTTCTTAAATATTTTATTTATTTGAAAGAGAGGGGTCGTCCATGAGTGGAGGTCAGAGGACAACTTTCAGAAGTCAGTTCTCTCCTTCCACCATGTGGGCTTCTGGCAACTGAATTCATGTTGCCAAGTTTGGGAACAGGTGCCTTTCACACTAAGTTATCTCACCAGCCCATTGCGTTCATTTCTAGAGTGTATGTGTGCATTTGGGGGAGAGTATGCCTGCATAGACATGTATGTGCACCTGGAGGCTAGGAGTTGATGTTGAGTGTCTCCATCTTGTCTTTTAAGACAGAGCTTCTCGCGGAACCTAGAGCTTACCATTCAGCAGGCCAGCAAACCCCAGTGGTCCTCTTGCTTCCACCTCCCCTTCACTATAATTACAAGTATCCACCACTTACGTGGGGCTGAGAATCAAATTCAGGTACTCACACTTGTGCAGCAAGCATTTTGCCAACTGGGCCATCTCCCCAGCTGCCATTTTTAGAGTTTCTATTCGTCTTCTGAAAGTCAGGGTTATATATGTCTTCACTGATCATATTCATCTCTGTCTCTCTTTCTCTGTAAATTCTTTAACATATTTGTAATAAATCATTCCTTGATAATTTCAGTATATGAGCCATCCATGGGTCTGATCTGAAGAAGAATGACACTACACAAACATCAGATTTGTAGGAAGGAATGAAGAGCAAGGGAAATGGTAAAAATGTCATTAAATATACAAGACTGCCCTCTTCTTACCTTAATTTTTAACATTGTATATCAACCTGATTTTTATGAGGTCCTTCCATTCTGCATAAAACAATGTAAGATTAATTCAAGGTAAAGTAGGACAAATTGAACCAGCATAAAAAGAATCTCAACCCCTACCTCACACCATGCACAATGAACTCAACAGTGATTACTATAGGAAATATTTTGGAAATAGTGTAGCTTATGTTACACAGGAAATATATAGTCTAGGGTGACCTTGAACCCACAATCCTCCTGCCTCAGCCTCCTGAGTACTAGAAATTATAGGTATATGCCATCATCCCCCTGTATAATAACCAATTTTAATATGTTTGCTCAGGACTAAGATTGTTTCATTATTATTCTCCTTTTTTCACAAAAGAGGAAACTAAAGTTGACATCAGTCTTTTTCTTCCCACTAACCCTTACTATCTCCCACCCCACACACCTAATCTGAACTCCCATGTCTTCAGCTATGAACTGAAGAGACTGTACTTCCTGACCATTGAGGATCTCTCTGGCATTCCTTCTCCGTGGTTCTTTAGCAGCTGTTACCAATCACTGTTGCTAAGAAAAAATATCCCACTCAAGAGTCCCATGTGTCTCTGCCACCTCCTCCCAGGCACAGCTGTTTGCACCATGGGGAACATTTTGTGTAAGCAGACCTAGTCAGATCCATTCCTTTTCTGTGAAAATGAAATAGGTCAGTGAGCTTTTTGAGCACCAGCCTGTCCAGCGTTGGGATTGGGATGGCAGCGAAGCCACACGTGAGCTGGGTGTGGTAGAACTTTCCACTTGGAGGAATGTCTGTCTACTTGACACATTCCAGCCCCTTGGGAGGTGGAGGCGGGAGGATCAGGAGTTCAAAGCCAGTGCGTGTTACATGAGACCCCTGTCGTCCTTATATGTCATCGGAGAGGAGGACCCAGTGGAGAGTTAGGCGCACACAATAAAGGACTCTCTGGGAATTGGGGGGGAGACACTGGGGGAAGGGGAGGGGGGAGGGAGGGAACTGGTAAAAAATTTTAAAATGTATAATTAAATTTTTAATAAAAAAAAAAAAAACATGAGACCCCTGTCTCAGGAGACAAAAAAAAATAAAACAAAACAAAAAGCAACATGTAGCTCAAAGCTGCGGAGTAACAGGAGTCAAGGGCAACATGAAGAAGCTGGTAGACGGCCCAGTCATTCTGTCATAACAACACAGCATAAACTGGGGGCTTGTAACCGACAGAAACTTGTTTCCCATAGTCCAAGAGGCTGGGAAGGCCAACATAAAAGCAGACTCAATGTCTGCTGAAGGCTTGCTTCTTGAATCATAGATGGCCATCTTCTTGTGTCCTTCCTTGAAAGAAGGTGTCGGGGTACCCTCTGGCACTACTTTCATAACAGCATGAATCCAAGTTGTGACCTTCAGGATCTATCACCTCCCAAACATTGACTTGCTGGGAATGTAATTTCAGTACATGACTTGGGAATGGAGAACACAAACATTCAGTCCATCGCATGTGCAGAGAGAACAAGGGGTCTGACATGGGAACCGCAGAGCTCATGCTCAGAAGGCTGGAGAGAATAGAAAGCTACTGGCCAGATCTCTGATGCCATGGTATAAGTGTTTCTATAGCACTTCCCTTTCCCACTTCAGAAATCCACTTGAGCTATCTGCGTGGATTTCTGTTCCTTATAACCAAATGGTTGCTGAGGGTAGTAGACATTCAATAAAGAAAAGATGGCACCTTCTACATACTCCTTCTACATGTACAGAATTTCCTATATTACAAATCCTGATTCCTCAACGGAGAAAGAAGCCAGAAACTCCCCTTTCTACTTTCCCTGAGTTAAGGCCCAAGTATGTGACCTAGATTTGTCAAGCAGACACCCAGTAAGACTTGAAAACAGAAGGACGCTTCAGGCAGAAGCCTGACATTTTTTTGTCCAGAATAGCAGAAGGAGCACCTGACTTTCAGACTTCCATGAAGAGGTTTCTGGCAGTCAGCATTTAATATGATTCTCATGAGCTGCCAGGTATACCCACAGAATGGCAATGGCTGTGGGGGTCTTTGCTGGAAGTGCCCACTTCCTGACATCAGCATTTTTCCTGCTAGTGAAGCTCCTAAAAGAGTCTAGGAATGCTTAGTGTCACTAAGTAAACTCCTGCTCAGCCTCAGCCAGCTGCAGTGGGCTGTATGGTTTGCAGTAAGGTTCTTAAACAAGAGCCGAAGAAGGTGCTCTGGTTTGGATCTGACTTGTCTTCCAAAGGCCCATATGCTAAAGGCTGGGTCCACAGCCTGTGTGACTGATTATCGAAAGAAGAAACCTTTAAGAAGTAGAGCAGAGGACCAGCGAGATAACACAGCAGGTAAGGCTCCTGCTAACAAACCTGGCAAACTGACTTCGACATCCAGAAGCTCACAGGCTGGAGAGAACTGACCTCTGAAAATTATCCTCTGACCTCCACCAGGGCAAAAATAAAATTTAAAAAAGCAGTACATAGGGGTTAAAGTTGTGGGGGTCCCCCGGGATTGCAGCTCTGTCCTGCAGGCCAGTCCCGCGGGTCCTCCACAAGGGGGATCGGGGAAAGGTGAGTGCGCTGTCCGCCTGCTCCCAGCCCTCCTTCCCGAGGACAATCAGACACAACAGGGAGTCTAGTCAAGCAGGAACTCCTTTATTGCAAATCCATAGCCCTCTTATAAAGGCAGAAACTGCAAGGGGAATGTTAGGGTGGGGAAATGGGCAACCAATCATCTTAAAGGTCAAGCCAGCATGCAGGCTGTATGTAGCAAGATTTCTTCAAAACATCCTGAGCTACGCCCCCTATTGTCTTCCTCCATCAAAACATCTTTGTCTAAACTGAGGCCCCCACAAAAGTCTTTGCCTCACAAGCAAAGGGAACTAACATCAGATCCCCAGATTCCATGTAAAATACTTTTTTGTTGGGCTGGAGAGGTGGCTCAGGGGTTAAGCCTCCGCCTTGCAGGCAGAAGGTCCTGAGTTCGGATCCCAGGTCCCACGTATAGACGCCAGGCAGAAGCGGGGGCGTCCTGCGCTTCTGGTCCTGGTAGGGCGGAGCCTGTGAATCCTGGGGCAGAAGGAGGTGGAGGCGTCCATGGTGGTTCGCGAATTCGTCCGTGGTTCTACACATACACAGACACATGCGCGCGCGCACATACACACGCACATGCGCACAGACACATACAATACACACATGTGCACACACACATACACACACAATTGAATAAATAATAAAAAAAAATTAAAAAAATATTTTTTTGTTAATGCTGGGCCAATAGGGTGGCAGCCTGCACTTCTGGCCCTGGAAGGCAGAGCCTGGGAAACCCAGAGCATAAGCGAAGGAGGTAGAACAATCCAGGATGATTCCTGAAGTCATCCTTGGCCTCCACAGGGATACACGGTACCCTCTTGTAACACACACAAACACACGCACACATGCAAATACAGTTGATTGAGGTGAGCTAGGTTTGGGGGTACCCTTGAAGAAAATATTGGAACCCCAGTGCTTTCCTTTCTCTCTCTCTGATGACTGATTATCATATAACTGGGCAGTTTTCCTCTGCTGTGTGCTTCTGCCATGATACCATGGACTTAAAGCAACCAGACCAAGTGACCATGGGCTGAGCTCTATGAACCTAAACCTTCTCTTTATAAGCTGTTGATCTCAGGTGTTGGGCCCCGTGGTGGAATGCTAACACGACTTGGCTCCCTTCCTTCATTTCTCTAATAGCAGCTCTCTCCTCGTGACCCCTTCTCCTTTCTCCTGAAGAACCAGGTGAACTCCCCACATTGCCCAAGAAAAAGACCCAAAAACAGAACTACGCAGCACCCCTCAACCAAATGGAAATTCCTTACCATTCATTGATAGGAAAATGCGTAACGGTGAACCCGAAAATGTCAGGACAATCCTGATTTTTGCACATCCAAATGAAAAGTCGTCCTCCCTCTGCATCAGTAGTGATCACTCAAAAAAAAAAAAATCTCCTTAGCCGTCCAAGCTGAGTTCCACAGGCAAGCTTTGGCCAGAAAAACATTTGCCCAATTAAAGTTTGTGAGAAGAGAAACTCAATTCATTTGGCAGTTATTTAGTGATTTCTCTTCTCATGCCAGTATTTTGGGGCAGAATCCATCTGGAAATCAGAAAAGACTTCAGTACTTTCATTCCTAGTCTCAGTAGTAGGGAGGGGTAGATAAGAAATGCTCAAGATGGCTCCAAACTGGCATATTCATATTGGAGGCTTTCCAGAACATTCCATCTTCAAATTCTCACCCTGAGGACATGCCCTCTTGCCCTAGTTCTCTTAAGTTGCGGACACTCATCCCTGCTCTCTCATACTGTTCCTTTTTTAAACCTCAGACAGACAAGCTCTGTCACTTAGTTTTCCCATCTGTGATGTGTGGACAGCTAGAGAAACAGGTGCGCTGTGAGCTAGGGACAGCTGTGTAAGCTCTGGGCCAGGCTAAAAGTGGATTCCATGTGCCACTTGACTCAGGATTAAACCTCATCAAGGGATATATTCTTCAAAACCAGGTGGAAATCTGCTCCAGGGTAGGAAGCAAGACACCAAGTGTTACAGTTTAGATTGACATGTCCTACCAAGGGTCATGTGTTGAAAGCTTGTTCCTCAACCTGTGACATTATTGGGAGATGATGGAATCTTTAGGAGGCAGGGGCCTCGTTTGAGGAAGTTTGGTCATTGGATGTGTGCCCTGGAGGGAAAACCAGCTGCTATGAAGCAAGCAACTGATCCTTCACATGCTATGCATGATGATGCTTGGATCCACCACCCGCCTATAAGTCAGCTGATCACAGACTGAAACCTCTGAAGACATGAGACAGAATAGATCATTTCCTCCTTCTAAGTTGTTTATCTTGGGTATGTTGCTGCAGCAATGGAAAGCTAACACATCAAGTGTCAAAATATTGATGTTATTGTTATAGACTGCAAATGGTCTGGCCAAGGCTGCATATTACAATGGCTTACAGAGTTTTTAAAATGTATAATGCCCAGGTCAATTGTATCAGGGGCGGAACCAAGCTCTGGTACGTTTTTCTGTTGTTTGTGTTTGTTTTGTGATGCTAGGGATGGGACCCAAATCCTTTTGCTAGACAAGTACTTTGCCAGTGAGTACACCTCTAGCCTTAAGTGTTTTGAAACTAGATTTTGCTATGTAGAGCTCAAGCTGGCCTGAAAGTCACTGTGTAGCTCAGACTGGCCTTGAACTTGCAAACCTCCTGATTCCACCTCCCAAGTACTAGGACTGCAGTCATGTGACACCATGCTTGGCCAGGCATTGATATTTTTAAAGTTCCATAGGTAGAGGTAGGAAGATAGTTCAATCAGTAAAGTGTTTGCTATGCAAGCATAAGGACTCTCGGGTCCCAAAAACCCATGTAAAAAAGCTGGGCACGGTGGGGTACACTTTATATTTAATACTGTGGGGGCGGAAGTAGTTGGATCCCTGGGGCTCACTGATCAGCTAGCCTAACCTACTTAGCAAGTTTCAGGCTGCTGAGACAGCTCAGTGGGTAAGGTGTCTACTCACAAACCTGGCAAGTGTGGTCCCTGGAAATCAACATGGTGGAAGGAGAAAGTCAATTTCTAAGAGTCATCTACATGCAATCTCAATCTCTCCCAATCTCTCTCTCTCTCTCTCTCTCTCTCTCTCTCTCTCTCTCTCTCTCTCTCTCTCACACACACACACACACACACACACACATACATTAAATAGAAGCTTGTAATTTAAAGATAAAAGATGGACAGCTCGGTGGCTTCCTTGCCCCTCATGGGATTCCATGTCTGGAATCCACAAGTTCCTACCTGACTTTTCTCTCGCCCCTCATGGATTCCATACCTAGAGTCCATGAGCTCTCCAAGGCCCCCTTGCTCCTCATGGAACTCCATGTCTGGAGTCTGTGAGTTCCTTTCATTTCCTTTGACCCTCATGGATTACCTGCCCAAAGTCTATGAGTTCTTGGGACTCTTGCTTCTAGCTGATTCATATCCTTGAATTCTGTATTTTCCTTTAATAAACTCTGCCTTAACCCCTAAAAAAAAAAAAAGATGGACAGTTCCTGAGGTTTGCATTCAAGGTTGTCCTCTGGCCTTTGAATGCACAGACAGTCACATGCAAATACACACTCATGCACAAACACATGCATCCCCACAACATACACAAGCATACACACCAAAAAATTAAGTTTCACAGGTGATTCAAATACACAGCCAAAATTTAAAAAGTCAAAGGTCTTGATAGATCCCCTCGCTAAAAGTATGATCCATCTGTGTGGTTCAAAATGCTATGGTAAGCCAGATGTGGGGGCGCATACCTATAATCCCACGACTCGGGATACTGGGGCAGGAGAGTCTGAAAACCAATCTGGAAAAAAAAACTCGTCTAGCCTACATACCAACATCCTGTCTCAAAAAAGAAAGAAAAGTTTTAAGTTGAGTACCAAAAAATAATATATGACCTAGCGATTTCTCTCATAGGTGTATACCCAAAGGAATAGAAAGTAGATGTACACAAATGTTCATAGCAGCACTATTCCCAATAACCAAAAGATAGAAACCAGAAATGTCTATTGGTCAATGAATGGATAAACAAATGTGGTATACCATACAATGGAATATCATTCTCCCTTAAAATGTAAACGAAGGATGAACCTCAGAAACATTATGCAAGGGTTGATGAGATGGGTCAGCAGGTAAAGTGCTTGCCTCAAAAGCCTGATAACCTGTGTTCAATTCCTGGAACCCATGTGAAGGTAGGAGAGAACCGACTCCAGAAACTTGTTCTCTCTACTGCACACGTGCACTTTAGCACATTCATACCTGCATCTGCACATCACACACACAAATAAAAAAAATTTTAATGTAAAAAACAACAACAAAACTTATGCAAAGCCAGGCTTAGCACAGGTCAAGAATCCCACCAATGTGGTTAGCTGAGGCAAGACGATGAGGGGCAGTCTGGGCAACTTAGTGAGACTCTGTCATAATTTCAGAAAAGTACAAAGATCTGGAGCTATGGCTTATTCGTAGAGCCTTCATTTAGCATCTGTGAAGTCCTGCATCCAATTCCTAGTACCACAAAACAAATTGTGTTGAATAAAATAAGCCAGTTACACAAGGTCACATATTCAATTATTTCCACTTACAGGAAATGTCCAGAACAAATTCATAAAGACAGAAAGCGGATTAGTGGTTGTCAGGAGCTGCGGCTCTGGAAGAACTGGTATTAATTGCTTAATAATAGGCAGAAGACTTCCTTCTGGGAGGATGAAGGATGTCTTGGGACTAGACAAAGACGATGGCTGTGAATGCGCTGGCCGTCACACTCTAGAAGGGCCCTCTATGTAAAAAATGAGACTTGTCCTTACCAGACCTGCATAATGATTGACATACCAACATGTCTGCATAGACTAGTGAGGAACTCAAAAGAGATAAGAACACACAGTAGAAACGTTGGGGACTAAACCTGGATGAGTGAAGGGAAATGCCCCTATCAGTGGGGTGGCCAAAGAGAGGCAACTTGGCGTAAATCCCCACAAGAGTAGACAAACTAAAGTAGACAAGCCCGGGGTCAATAGAAGCAGACAGGCAGGAGGGAGTGGGATGGATGGATGAAGGGATGGAAGGAAGGGGGGAGGGAGAGAAGTAGGGATAAGTATACAATATGCTTGTAAAACTAGAAAAATAAAATAATATTTTTTTTAAAAGCCACAAGGTGTTCCTGAATCTAGGAAAACACCAGAAACAGATCCCTGCCTTGGTTGGTGCCCTGGTGGGAGGTACAGACTCTCTCGAAGCTATAGGGGGGCGGTGCTGGCCAAGCCCAGGCGCCCCACAGAATGATGTCTTAATGTGGACCAGCTGTGGCATTTCTCTCAAGGCCCTCAGCTTTGCAAATATGTGTTTTTCCCCCTCGAGGTTTGCTAAGGGAATAGTTACTTCTGGAGTTTCCAACCACAGACTGAGTTTGGAAGATTTCTTTATTCTCATTGTTTTAAAAAGGACTTGCGCCTCACAAAACCAAAATAGCATGAGAAAAATATGATCCATTTTCTGGTTTCAGCAAAATCTATTCAGTCACTTTGGCTCTAGAACTCATTCTCTTCCCACTCCTGGCAAATGCTTCCCCTAATTGCTCCTCAGGCCAAACCCAGTGCTAGGATTTCAAAATAGAATTGGCTAGGGGAGACAGAAACACAGCGAGAACCACGCTGTGGCCTCTGGCCCCATGTGACCCCAGCACTAGCTTCCCATGCCACGCAGGTAATTTTTGTGGCAGGAAGAAAAGATGATGGATTCCAGCTACAACTCGACTGGCTCAGGTGAGCAGGAGGAAGGAAGCAATCTGCCCTGGAGAGGTGGTCTGCTGACCAAAGCCCTGGAAAGGCCTTCAGGCCCAAATATTGATAACTGCCCTGCTGTGGTTTGGATATTAGAATGTGTCCCTTAAAGGTCCCTGTGTTGAAGGCTCGGTCGTCAGCATGGAGGTCGCATATCATAGGAACTTGTTGGTTATTTTTGAGACAGAGTCTCCCATAGCCTAAGCTGACCTTCAACTGGAGCCGAGGATGGACTTGACCACCTAATTCCGATCCTCCTGCCTCCGATCCTCCTAACCTCGAGTTGCTTGAGATATAATTTGCTTACAGTAAACTAAACTGTCCCACTTTGATTACACCATTACCAACTGTGGCTCCACTAGTAGTGCTTGCCTAGCATGCACGAAGCCCTCCGTCCATTAAAACTGGACGTGATGATACACACCTGTAATCCCAGTACTTTGGAGGAGGAAACAGAAGGATCAGAAGTTCAAAGTTGCCCTTGACTACACAGGAAGTTGAGAACCAACCTCAGCTATGCATGGCAACTGCTGAGCTTGTACGTGTGTGCCACCACATCCAACTCAGGCAGTGGGACCCAAAAGAGCTGGAAGGCAGCTCTTAATTAATTAGGCCATTGGGGTGCTGTCCTTGGAAGGGATTAATTTAGTTCTTGATCTCTCAGGAAATCCCCCAAGAGTGGGTTGCTATTTGCATGCCTGGCACTTTTCCTAAATCCCTCCGGTTTCCTGTCTCACCATATAATCTCTTTCTGTTGCATGTATTTCTACAGGGCGCTCAACTGAGTTGAGCAGATGTTAGCTCCATAATCTTGAACCTAGATACTATGACCTAGATAAACCTCTTTTCTTTATGAAGTAGCTAACCTTGGGCATTTTGATAGGGCAAGCAAAAACAGGCTAAGACAGGCCCCTAATAGAAAGCAACTTAAATTCCCAACAATAAGGAAGACATAAACGAACCAGTACATCCATATAGAAGACACTTTTGTCAATCAAAAAGAAAGAACCATCGACCCATGCAATGACATCAATGACTCTCGCACACCATGTCACAATATCTCACTCTACATTGCTTACCATTCCATGGTATATGACTCTACATTGCTTACCATGCCATGGTATATGACTCTATATTGCTTACCATGCCACAGTGTCTGAGACTATAGTGAGGGAATTCAACTTGGGGTACAGCTAATCTCTCTCTCCAGCCCACCTCTCATCTTTTAAGTCAAGTTGCTTGAGGTATAATTTGCTTACAGTAAACTGTCCCACTTTGATTATGCCATTACCAACTGTGGCTCCACTAGTAGTGCTTGCCTAGCATGCACGAAGCCCCTCCGTCCATTAAAACTGGACGTGATGATACACACCTGTAATCCCAGTACTTTGGAGGAGGAAACAGAAGGATCAGAGGTTCAAAGTTGCCCTTGACTACACAGGAAGTTGAGGACCAGCCTCAGCTATGCATGGATCTATCTCAGAAAAAAAGGTACCTAAACACTTAACATTATACCCATAGATTAGAGAAGCTCCCAAACGGGCATCCTTTCGCAATGGAAGGTATGCAATGCAAAGAACCACAATTGGCCAAATTGCAGAGAATAAGTGATTGTGGAGTGCTCAACTCTATACAGGACATCAGAATCCCCCCCCCCATTCCAAGGCTCAGAGAACCTTGTGGAAGAGGGAGGGGTAAGAATGTGAGAGCCTGAGGTTGGGAAGGGGTGCTGCTATACAGTACCCTCTAATGATGATAGGATTGCCACACCCAAGAACTCACTATGGTGGTGTTCACTTCCACAAGACATGCACAACAGTTGTCCTATCAACACTTCACCAAGGATGAGGAAAATCTCAAGAGATACTACACCTTCCTGAGACACTATTCAAGGCTAATACCAGACAGGAAAAAGGGAGCTTCTTTCCTCATGTGTACCCACTGGTAGGTCATCCATGCCCCAGCAAGTACTCAGGCATTTGCCAATAAAGGCATCCCAGATGAGATCTAGCGGGCCGCACATGCAAAACGATATGGAACCAGGATGGAGTGAAGGGCATTGCAGGAGCAGCAAAACTGCAAAAGAAAATCAACAAACCACAATCCAGAACTTCAGAGACTCTATATCAACCACCTAGAACTAGGCCAGCTTAGTCTCTCCCCATCTTGAAGCTCAGGGAAATTTGCGGAAGAGGGGGCAGTAAGAGTGTAAGAGCATAAGGATGGGAGGAGCAATGATATGTAAGATACTCTATACTAGTTAGGGCTGAAGCAATCATAATTGGACTTTGCATGCCCTGCGCATTGTCCAACACACTGTTGACCTCACAAAGTCTAGCATCTGCTAAAGGCACCAAGATCCTTGGAGGCAAAGGATTGGCAGCCACAGCAGTGTTCCTATACCTAAGGGGAACACGGGAAAGGGTTCGGGAAAGGCCACTGGGTCCTTGTACGTCATCGAAGAGGAGGGCCCAGAGGAAAATCAGTCATGCACAAGAAAGGACTCTCTGGGAATTGGGGTGGGAGGCACTGGGGGGATGGGGAGGGAGAGGGGTGGGGAGGGGGAGCAGGGGGTACGGGGGGAGGAGGAGGGAGGGAGGGAACTGGTGTACCTAATAAGTTTGTATGAGCTGAAATAAAAAAAAAAACGATATGAAATAGCAGGGAGTCTGATTGGCAAGAAAAAAGTATGAAGTGCGACAGGAGGTGGGATGGACTTGGGTAGAAAAGGGTGAAAACACATAAATTCATTGTATTTATGTATGAAAATGTCAAAGAATACTAAAATTAAAAATTAACAAAAAGGCACCCATTTTAATGTACACTTTAGTAAATATAAACAGATTTGGACATCCACCACACCAATCAAGATTTATAGCATTTCTAATCTAATTTCCAGAAAGTTTCAAGTCTCTTTCACATCTATCCTTTCTGCAGTTCCAGGCAACCACAGACCTGTTTTCTGAAGTATGGATGACTTTTGTCTTCTAGAACTTCATATAAATGGTACTAAACAGTTCTGTCACTCAATACTTCGCTTGTGGGATTCATCCACGCTATTGCAAATGTCTGCTGATAATTACTTTTGATTTCAGCACTGACTAAACTGTTAGGCATATGGAAGTGCCCCAGTTTGTTATTCAGTCACCTGCTGATTGGTGGTATGGTTCGAATAGGAAATGCCCCCCATAGGTTTGTGTGCCCAGTCCTCAGCCAGTGACATTATTTCAGGAGTGTGTGCAGCTTTGGGAGGTCAGGCTTAGCTGGAGGATATGGGTCTCCACGCCTGAATCGTATTCTAACCCCTCGTGTATTCCCTTTTCTCTGCTTCCTGTTGGCCATGGCGTGAATTGTTCTGCTCCACCAAGCCCTTCACGCCATGGTACACTGTCATTTACAGTGAGCCAGAAGGGATGCTTCCATCCTTAGGTTGTTTCTATCACACAGAAAAAGTCACTAAGACAATTGGCATTGAATTATTTCCATTTCCGATCCATTGTGACGCAAGCTGACATGCCAGACTTGCGTGGGAGTCTTTTTATGAACATATGTTTTCATTTCTCAATTATCTAGGAGTATAATTGCTTGTGTTATATAAGTATGTTTAACCTTCTAAGAAGCTGTTCTCCAAAGTGATTGCACCATTTTCCATTCCTGTCAGCAACGCAAGAGTGCTCCATTTGTTCCATGTTCTTATCGGTGCTTGGTGTTTGTCGGAGCTTTACAATGTAGCTATTGTGGTAAGTGTATGAACAACCTCTCATGATTTGTCTTTCCTATAATCGTCTTTAAAACACAATCCTGGGGCTGGGGAGAGGGCTTCATGGTTAAAACCTTGCTTTGCAAGCAAAAGGACCTGAGTTTGAATTCCCACATCCCATGTAAAAGTGCCAGGCTGATATGACAGAGGCCTACAATTCTATCCCTAAAGGAAACCCAAAGCAAAGCAATAACATCGAACGACAATCCAGAATGATTCCTGAAATCACCCTTCAGCCAACACTCATATGCCTTCCGCCCATACATGTACAAGTTCCCACATGCAAACATGCACCTGCATGTGTACATAGATAAAAAAAAAAACCCCACACATAATCCTTACCCTTTTGGAATACCTAGTATGAATGAGAGTAGCCAGCTGAGGAAAGAGTCTACTCTCGGTGGCATCAACTAGTCAACCAACAAACCTTATTGAGCATTTACTATCTCTTAGCCTCTAAGACACAAAAGTGGACAAAACATGAACCCTGACTTCGTTAAAGACTAGGTACAGAGTAAGCAAGATGGGAAAGACCCTGTAAGGCAAAACACGATGCTCTGAACAAGAGGAAGATGAGAAGCTAGTGATGGTGGCGAGGGCTGGGGTGTTTGTACTTAGGCATGTCCCCAGGAAGAGAACTGCTCTCTCAGTCTCACCCCATATTTGCCCGGCAACAACAATCATTCCACTTCTGATTCTTCCAAGCTCTTGTTTGGAGAAGCTCAGTCAGTCTTTTTTTTTTTTTTTTTTTAATTCCTAGCCAAGTAAGCAGATCCCTGATGCTCCTCGGGAACATGCTGTCCCCACTGCTCATCAGAGAACTATTCTCTGAGCTGCTGGAGTGTGTTGTAAATGAAAGCACCAGGGGATGTGGAGATGGTCATTAATTTTAAGGGTGTCTATTGTTAGCCGATGATGTCACCACTGAGCTTGCCAAACTGTCACAAGAAGTCTGGGTGGATTTCAGGTTTCTGTAGCAGGGACAGCTCCATTTTGCAGCATGCAGGCTCTGAGTGCTGTCTGCATGCTGTGAGCCAACAGTACGGCTTTGGGGACACATTGAAAATTATACTGGTTCTTGGAAGCAAGCCTCTGGCTGTTAGGGATTATATAAATGTCCACCTCTGTCCTTCGGAGGCGCCTCAAGCTAGGAAATCGTGTCCTGTTTTTCATAATGTTCCCAATGCCCCATTCCAATTTTTTTTTCTGATTCATTTGTTGGCTCTCTCATTAAGGAATGCCAGACCCTCAAGGACAAAGACCACATGATTGTGCCCGTAGCAGAAGCCCCCTTGCACACACAGAACACTCCCCTACAGTTTGTTTGCTTGACCAAATGAAGCAAGTTCCACTTTTTGAAAAGGTGGTATATGGAGTAAGAGAATTCTATTACTACTATTTTAGAACTATCTGATAAAAATACTCTCTACCGTGTACCACATATGCAGATCTATTACACAGATGGTTTTCACCTCAAGTAATTAAATTCACCCTAAGTGTCAGCAAAACAGACTATTTGTGTAGAATTGTTTACTGAAGAATTTATTTGTGTAGAATTGTTTACTGAAGAATTTAAGAAGAGATCCCCACCCCCCTTGAGCTATCTGTGATGTGAGCCACGGGAGCTGGAGAAAATGATGTGTGATGAATCTCTAGCAGTGGGGGTGGGGCAGGTGTTTGTTTGCAATGCTGGGGCTGGTACCCAGGAGCTTGCCCATGCTGAGTGATTACCACATCACTGAGCCACCTCCCTCATCCCTCCCCTTCTTGAATGCTCCAATGTATACTAAGGCGGGCAAGCGGACGGGCCAGCGCGGCCAGGGGCGGCCAAGGGCCGGGGCGGCCCGGGCAACAGGGGCGCGGGGCGAGGGGAGCGGGGGCCGAGGGGGCGCGGGTGGCGCGGGGAGGGACCGGGCCGGGGCCGGCCAGGGGAGAGGGGACCGGGAGGCGCTGGGGCGCGGAACCTCCAACGGACGAGAAAGGCCGGACCGGCACGGCCCAGGCCCGGAACGGCCCGAGAAAGGCCCGGCAAGGCCCGGCCACGGCCCGGCCAGGCCCGGACCACGGCAAGGCGCCCACGCCCGGCAACGCAAAGGACCGGGGCACGGCGCGACAGGCACGGACCGCGGAAAGGCGCGGAAACCGGAGAGGAAAGGGGCGGCCCCGGGGCGCCCAGCGCCGGGGCGGACCCCGGGCAGGAAAGGAAACGGAACCGGCAGCGGGGCGAGGGGCGAAGGGCCGGGGACGGGCGGCGCTGTGCGGGGACGGGCAGGCGGGGAGCGGCGGCGCGGGCCGGCGGCGAGCGTCGGGGCGGTCGCCAGGCGCGGCTGGTAGGCGCGCAGGGCGTGGGCGGGTCCGTCTCCTGGCGGCCGCTGGGCTCCGTAGCGGTGGAAAGGGGCGGTGCGGTTCATAGGGCGGCGCGGGGGCCGCTGCCGCCTCGCCATTCCCCTGCCCGGCCCCTTACACCGGACGGGGCGCCGAGGTGCGCCCCCAGCCCCTGCCCCGAGCCTTACCCGGCGCCGGCAGCAGTCTTCCCTATTCGCTGGGTCAGCGCTTCCATGCCCCTTTCACTTCGTCCCCAACGCCCACCGTCCTTCCTTGAGTCTCCCCCCCTCCCCCCCCAGCACTCCGGTTGGGTTTGGTTTGTCCCACTCCGACCTGCCTCCCTGCATTACAAGTTTGAAATCCTACATGAGACTGGTCTCAACCAAAAACAAGTCTTAAAAAAAAAAAAGTGAACACCTATAATCTCACAGTTCCAGCACCCTTCTGCTTTTTCTTTTTCCTTTAGGAGGGTGAGATTTTTAGGGATTTTATTACATTTACCTATTATCTTAGGAGCGAAGGCATGTGGGTGACAATACTCCTGTAGAGGTCAGATGAGAACTTAGAGAAGTCAGTTTTCTTCCACCACAGTAAGTCCAGGGATCAAACTCAGGTCACCAGGCTTGGCCTTTACCTGCTGAGCCATGTCACTGGCCCTCTCTGAGGGATTTGTGTTTTTAACCACCTGAGTTTAAAATGTGTCTAGAAAATTATTGGCTTGAGGCTATACCACTAAAAAGTTCTTATCTGAAATTAGACTAAGAAAATTGCCCCAAAACATAATTAGTATATTTATTTGTTTTTAAATAAATGGGGGGGGGACACCACCTGCTGTTGTCTCGTTCTCTAGCCCTTCCCAGTCACATCCACTCTCCATCCCTCCTTCAGTCTCATCAGCAGTGGAATCTGATCTGAAAGATATCTGAATGCAGCTGTCAGAATAGAAGCCTCGTGTTTCTCAGCCCTCGTCCCATCCTGGCATCCAAAGGTGGCAAGACTCACCATACAGAAGCAGGACCAGCATCCCTTGGCCTTCCTTGCTCAGAGCCACCCAGCTGTGTGATCCCTGCCTGAGGAGACAAAGCGCAGGTTGCCAGACCACAGGGTACCCAACACCTCCACGCTTCCTCCCTCAAACCCAACCATTTTCCCTTCTTTACCTTCTTACTCCCCACTAGGCCCCTGGCACCGGAGCAAGAGAAGTCAGTGGAAACAGCCAATCAGATTCCCACCCCCCTTGATATCTTGGATCTGGAATCCTTCATCGTGCTAAGGCCCTGACAGATGGAGGGAAGCCTCCCCCAAAGAATTGCTGCTTACCGTTGCAAGAGTCTGCCTGGCCCTGCTCCTCTGAGATGCCCTGCAGCTCCCCCAAAATGCCCTGCAGCTCCCCCAGGTCCTCCATCGTCCAAGCCAAGTGGCCACAGAGCTCACAGGGTCAGGTGGGAAAGAAAGGCTGGAGACAGGTATTCATAGTGAGGAAGACGAGAGCTGCCTCTGTGGCTTTGGCTGCTTAGCTTTTTTCTCTGGACATAATGGCAGGAAAATCCTCTATATCAGATGAGGATTAAGAGAGATGAAAGAGCGTGTCAGCCTTTGGAATGCAAGAGCCAATGGCAGATTTTGCTGACACACTAATCAGCTTTATTCCTGGCCTTGCCCACCAAGCCCTCCTGCCCTCTCCATCTGCAGGGTCCCTTTCTGTCCTGAAACCCTCCCTATGTCCCGCCCTCTTCTATGACCTCAGCCCTAGCCCCAGCCGGCAACAATATGCAGGCAGAAACGGGCTTCCTGTCATTAATGGCATCAGCAGCATCTTCAACAAGGACGCCTTCTATAAGTTGGAGGGCTAGAGAGGGGCCAGGGCAGTTTACCATAGCTGATATTTCCCCAGAAGACAGGCTGCTGTTTCTTCTTGGGAGAAGTAGATGTGGGCAATCCTATACAGACAGAGGCAGGACCCTTCCCCGCAGGCTCCAGGCTTCTTTGTGGGACTCGCCGCCATGACCTAAGGCAGCATGGCTGTATCATGTTCAGAACCGGGCCAAAGTGTTTCAAATCCACCAGGCCTGGGATTTTGTGAGCCCAGCAGAGACGACACTAAAACAGCCTCAAGGAGCTGGTTAGGGGTACAGCGCACCAGCGCCCTGCCCCCACCCCATGCTCCTTCCTGCATCCCTGAGTGAGTGATGGGGGGGAGCTGATCTAAACCTGACATTCACCTCTGGCCTCAATATATATGTGCACACATGCATTTGTGTGCTGGCACACAGAAACACACACTTGACACACGCGAAGGATAGGAGACTTAATACCTTGGTTTATAATTTACAAATATTTAGACATATGGCATGTGGCTCCGTGTGCACTCTTACCCCAGATCCCACAAATATTAGGGGTGAGCCTATGTTTGCCATCCAGGTGGAGGTGCCTGTTTATAGAAGGAAATTGAAGCCATGTGATCACTTGGGAGGAGGCTATAATAAAAGAACTGGGGTAACAGGTTGGTCTTGATACTGCATTTTTCTCTCGCTTGGAGACAAACAACCTGTTACTGTGCCTTAAACAGTACCACAAGCATATTCCATTATCTGAAGCAGACCTCCATTCCTCAA